>SKCR01022867.1:0-56700 GCA_019454045.1 Zanthoxylum bungeanum
GTTTGTTTCGAGATACGCCTCCGAGATTGACGGGGATTGCCTGCCGGTGACGGCGCCCAGTGGTGGTGATAGGGTTTATGTGAAGATTTCTAGGGCTTCGGAAGAGGATAGAGTGAAAAAATTGGACATTAGATTGGATGGTACAGTCGACTCTTTTTTTTTTTTTTTTTTTTTTTTAAAATCAAATTTCGGGCTTCTTGAAGTTGTCAAATAAGAATAAGATGTTACAGTATTCTCCATAAACTAATTTCCATTTAGATGCCTTAATGTTTGTACAGTTGTTGTTCATTGATGAATTGACGGCCGTTCCACTTTGCAGGTCTTATCTCTGAACCGATTGCTGTTCTATTGCAGAAGGTGGAACAAGAGGTTTTCACCAAGGTATGCATTCCATATTCCAGTATATAGCTTTTTTATTTCTTTTGATTTTGATTTTATTTTATTTGAATAATGCATGCATACATTTGTGTGCCCATGTGTTCACATATTCGTGTATATATAAATGTGTGCATATATGTGTGTGTATGTGTGAGGGCTAGCATTGAGAAATGAAACAAATACAAAAGGAAGAACTTGGTTCTAGCTGGAGTCACTCTTTGAGAACTTTAGAAAGTGTAGTCAAAATTGAATGTGACTTCACTCTGAATAACTGAAGTTCTTCAATCTATGGATTCTATGCTGCTGTTTTGATAATGTAGTCTACGTGTGTGTCAAACTTTTGTGTGCTTCTGAGTTCTGACACACCATCTAATCAACATTCAGCCATGCACTATCAGGTGCTTGTTGACTTATGAATTGAATTTTAAGTGTACTTACTGAAACTAACTGGATCAGGGGCTTGATGGCACCTTACTGGTCCATTAGAGTCTCTAAGCTACTTTCAGTTGGGGACCCTTGGAGGGAGAAAACGCTTAACCATTTAGTAAATGCTAAAGTCAGAAAAGGTTTCCTGGTCATAAGTTTTCTCTGGTCTCCTTTTTGTCTTGGACACTATGGCTTGAAATGTTATATTACTTGTTACCACCGGGATGCATTATTTTATTTGTTAAATACATCCTATGATTTAGAACGTTTTATAATTCCTTCTTGTGCTACTGAAGGCTTTGAATTCTAGTTCTGAAGGTCAGAGTGACAGAAATCTACCTGAGAAACCAGTGGTGCATGAACAACTTTGGGTTGACAAATATGCTCCAAATTCATTTACGGAGCTTCTCAGCGATGAACAGACAAATCGTGAGGTAGGTAGATTTATTTTCTAAAAATCCTATGAAATTGAAGACATATAACTGACTAACCATTTGAGTTTGCAATTTGTTTCTACTTTTGTTGTCATAATTCATCCTTAGATACAACTTACTGTAGGTGCTATTATGGCTGAAACAATGGGATTCCTGTGTATTTGGATCTGAAGTTAGGAGTACATCAGATGAGGTTCTGTCTGCTTTGAGACGACATTCTTCTATTTCTCAACATAAAAAACAAAATGATTCTAATTTTCCAAGAAAGAACAGAGGACATAGATGGGGTAATGAAAGTTTCAGACATTCTAATAATTTGGAGCATGAAGATAATAACTTAAAAGGCATTCAGGACTTACGGAATAAGAAAACAAGGTTCACTGGCCCCCCAGAACAGAAGGTTGGCTATAATTTTGAGGCAGCATTGTTTTTATTTTATTTTATTAATATCATGTATTGCCTCTCTCATAGTGGATTGCATCAATTGAAGCTTGTACAATTTGCTTAAAGATGGAAGTCATGGAATGGTTAGCTTTTTAACTGAATGTCATTTCGACGAGCTTCTGTTTTTCCAGGTGGAAAATTGTGGACATCATTAATTTCTTCATTTATTCTATTTAGTAAAAGAGAAAATAAAGCTATGTTATACATAAAATATGGCGATCCTCATTTATTTTATATATTAAATTTTTTTAATCTTGGTTTGATGCACTAGGTTTTGGTAAGAAACAAAACAATATACTAGTGTATAGAAAAAGAACAAAGGTGGACTAGATGTCCACTGCAGACTGCAGAGGAGTAAACAACTTTAAGCAGCAACATGGATTGATGCACTGGTTACAACACGTGCACGTGCTTGTGTACGCTAGTGCGCATACAAGCATTTGAGGTTTTGGATTTTTGAGTGTATTTGATTGAAAGCATTTTTTTTGCCATACTCATGAAATTTGCTTATCTTTTGTCAGCCTCTAGGAGTTAGAATAATTATTAACTGAATATTTGGTCATTGCAGGTTCTTTTACTTTGTGGTTCACCTGGCCTTGGAAAGACTACACTTGCACATGTGGCTGCTAATCATTGTGGTTACCATGTTGTGGAGGTTTTTTAATCTACTTTTACTCAAAACATACATAACAACTAGTACTTGAGAATTTATGGTTTTTTATTTGGTATGACTTAGTGGCTTTCTTTGCCTTTCTGTTATTAATGCAACTAATGTCATTTTCTTTGCTGATATAAGTTAAAGTAGGACAAGTGGACAACTTTAGAAATTCTTGATTCTTGAATTTGAAGTTGTGGAAAAGATAGTTTTTTTTAAGGGTTTGAGATTTGACAAGAGGTCCTATGGAAACTTCTTATTTATGGAAAAATCAAAAGATGAGGGTTTCAATAGAACCTAGTCGATGGTGAAATTTCAAAGTATTTTGAAGTAATAGTTGTAGAGGATATTGTAGTTTCACCACAAAATTTTAAGATTTTGAAGTAAGAAATTTGAAAATTCTCCCCAAGACTAGTTGTTGAGGATATTGTAGTTTGGAAAGATTGTAGGATGTATGACTGGATCGGACCCAAAAATGGCGCTTACAGTGTGAATGAATTTTCTCTCTCTAAAGACTAATAATTACCAGGGTGTTTGTATGTTGATCAAAAGCATCGCTTCTTGTTGTAATACACAGTGTATGTTAGTTTGAAGAGGACGCTGGAACAGATTATTCTAACCTCTTTATCTTTTACCATCTTTTAACATTGTTATGTAGAATTGGATTTAGGTTAATGTACTATATTCTTCTTTTCCTTTTATCTTATATTGTCACTTAAGGTAACTTCATATTTTATTTTAGCTTGTTGTCTTTATGTAGGTTAATGCTAGTGATGATCGGTCATCGTCAACTATTGAAAGCAAAATTCTTGACGTAGTTCAGATGAATTCTGTCATGGCTGACTCGAGGCCCAAGTGCCTGGTTGGTTTTGTATTCCTACAATTTGCTCTTGGTTTATTAGTACAGGTATGAACAAACACTTACTTGATTCTCAATAGGTGATCGATGAAATAGATGGAGCTCTTGGTGATGGCAAGGGTGCAGTAGAGGTTATTTTAAAGATGGTATTTTTCTTGTTAACTTATTTTATTTTTTTTAGGATGCATAGGGGATTCCATTTAGTCTTTGGTGATATTCAATTCATCTTTCCCATCTACTTATAGTATCTTTTCGAACAAAGGGCTGATATTTTATTATTCTTTGTGTAATAACTAGACTTGATGGTTGCTTATATTTTTCGTTCATGCCAAAAGTTGTCTAACAAGGTGAAACTTGTTATTGAAAATCAAAAGTATCATAAAAACTCCATAACGATTATTTACATGTTTCACAACCTAACGTATTTTTTTGGAGTGCTCCTGATTGTAAGATTAAATAATGCCCATTCTCATATAATTCATTTGATCGAGTTCTTAACATAAACCCTAGTTTTGAAAATTGTAAAGATATGTATACTTTCTAGTATATTTAGAATGGTAAGTGGATTCTTAACTGCATAATTGATATATAATAATATATAGATACATGTGTTTTATTATGTTGGAATTTACCCAATTTATGAAGTGGTGCCGTGCTCTCTATATTTTGAAAGTAATTTTTGGTTTTAAGGAAGATTGATTTGGGCTCCTTCATAGAAATTACCATGTTGATTTTTCCGTTGCGATTAATTATTGATTCTTGTTTTTGTATCCAGAGGCTGCCTTAGCTTTTTCATTCATTGAAATAAATTAACACATTTTGTTTAGGTTTCTTCTGAAAGAAAGTCCAACACTGGGAAGGAAAATGTTGCTAAAGAAGAGCAATCAGGAAAAATATCCACAAAAAAGGGGCGTAAAACAGCATCACTGTTGAGACCTGTGAGTTTTGAAACTTTCATATATGATGTAAACTGATGATAACTTCTCAGTTTGTAATGGGAGGAATTTATGTAGGTTATTTGCATATGTAATGACCTATATGCACCTGCCTTGCGGTCATTGCGTCAGATAGCCAAGTAAGTCTGCTTTAACAGTCCATTATCAGTATAATATAATAGGGATAGCTAAATTCTAGGATTTAGTGCTTTCATATTTATTCTAAAATCCATATTTATGAGCATGCTGGTGGTTTTCCATTTTTATTTTTTTGAGATTTCTTTTTAGAAAGTGCATATCTTTTATGAAGACTATTTATGTAACTATCAACTTTGTTAGGCCAGGCAGTGAGCTTGTCAATTCATGTCTTTTGAGTAATGGAGAAACACTCATCTAGGTGAATGATAATAGACATGATCATCAATCACTCAATCAGTATGTTGAGTCATAAACACTAGGATTAAGGTGATGTCATTTAATAAAAGAAGGCAACATAAATAGTTACTGCTGTGGGATTTTATGGAATTTTGACAATGTTAACATCTCACGGATTCTTGCATGTTTGACAATTCACCACACTTACAATTTGCTAATTACGACGTGCAACTTATTGTTGAAAGAAAGCTTTGCGTCATCATAGATGTTTACTTCAATATCAAGTTCTTATTTATTGTTTAATAATATTGCGGCAACAACATAAACAATGAGTACAATTACATTCAGACCACGGGTCCACGGCCTTAGTTGTTATTTTGTGCTTACTGCTTTACGGTTTTGTGTGCTTTGCTTAAACAATGTTTTGTAGAATTTATATGCTCTATGACTGCAGTTTACAGTGTTTTACATGTGTTTGATTTAAGGTTTACTGGTTTATTAGTTATCAATTTGTAAGAGTTGTTGATTTTCTTTACAGGGTTCATATATTTATTCAACCAACAGTGAGTCGAGTCGTAAGCAGGTAATGATTGGTAACAGATATTGCTGTTCCATTCTCAAGTGTCTGCAGGGGCTTATATGTTGAACAACCAATATGGTTATGGTATTCTGACTAGTTTTGAGTTGGTGCAGACAAAACAATATTCTGTTGTTAGCAGTTAAATGTTAAGATGGCCAAGTCTGTGAACATGATAAATTTTTTCAAAAATATTTTTTATTATTTTGATAAGAAATGATCGAGGTATTGTATTATTAAAATGGAGATTTACAAAAACAAGGTGAAAACACGGTGAACAAGTTGTCATGCGGAGTCAGTCATATCAATCACAATGATCCCTAAAGCTAGAATCTAACCAAAAACACTGCTGCCTATAACAAAACAACTTTCGAAACAGATTTTAGGTGCAACTTAAAATTAAAAAAAAATTGAATCAGGAAGTACATATGAGGAGATTAATTGTTCAGATATTGTTAATTTATAATGTAATGTGTTGTCTTTTTTGGTTATATCTTGCAAATAAAAGATTTAGTACTTTAAAAGTGTTTATATTTAAAGCTAATCTGCCCTCAAAATTACCTCTTTTTTATTAAATATCACTAAGAGAAACATGGACATCAAACCTAAGTGGCATGGTATTATTATTCCTGCGACAGCTCTTGGAAAATAGAATGCATACTTACATGAACATTGGTAGTGTTCTTTATTCAAAAAAAAATTCGCAAAGCTTAGGCATTTATGATAACTTTCAATAATACAAACAGATTTAAGTATATAAATTTAGTGCACAAACTGGTGTGATATAAATGGAATGGAAGAGTGAAACAGAAAGTAAATTAAACATTTTAAGGTTGATTATGAGACAGCTACACAAACAGTGCCAATTCAGTTTGTATGTCTACAAGTTTTGTCAGTGTAGAATTATCAGATAAGGGTCTTTTCTTTATCCTTTCTTTTCTTCATCTGTGAACTTGTCTTGTTGAATATATGTCTGGAGATTTGTTCGAAGATCAGAGATTGCCAATATAAAAGTAATATGTAGCTGTCTCAAGGAATTTAACTTTGCTTCCATTTTTCTTCTCTTGTGACTTTGGAGAAAATTTGAATTATCAAGCAACTTGCGAATACTTAAGCTAATTGATTTAAAATGTAAGCTGACTAGTCTAGTATGGGATGAAAATAATTGGCATATCTATTTTTTTGTTTCTTATGCCAAGTGTTAATAACTACATATAGGTGTCAAAATAGTGTATTCAACTGATGACAATTTATTTGATAAATTGCTTATCATTTATATTGAAGGTAAGTCTCCATATCCTAATTGGAACTCACTGATACCTATTTGTATTTGTTCTAATGCGTCATATGTCCATACATGTCACAGATGTACCACTTTTCCTTTATTATTCCTATACAATTTTCAGTTTTTTATAGAAAAAGCCCAGATTCATGGTTTTTGAAAATTTTAGGCTCAAGCATATTTGCAATAATGAGGGTATGAAAACAAGTTCCATTGCACTCACTGCACTAGCAGAATACACTGGTGAGTGATATGTTCTTTCATTGTATCACCTTTTTTTCTATCTTTGGTTTTTCAAATTGTATGCCTCTTATAATTCAAAAGTAATGATTGGTTCATGAGATGAATTACTGGCCATCGTCTTTCCAACCTTTGATTTTTTTTTTTAATAGTCTACTTATCATTTGTTTTATTTTTACAGAATGTGATATACGCTCATGCTTGAACACTCTTCAGTTTCTCAACAAAAAGAAGGAATCCCTCAATGTGGTAGGATTTTGTTATGAGTGTGTTAAATTAGATATTGATAAATTCAAATAAATCTCTTTTGTTATAATAAGGGTTTGCTTGAAAATTAACCCAAAAAAAATGTTTGAGAGATCCTGAAAGAAGTTGCTAATGGTGGAATGAAACATCTTTTCAGAATTATCTGATAAAAAGAATGGAAAAAAGAGTCAAATTCCGACAATGTGCTCATTTGATCGTGCTGTTAACATATTTCTCGGTCTTTCTTATATCACAAATCTTCATAAGAAAACATGTTAAACAGAGTATCAAAAGCAATTCCATTTATGGATTCTGCTTCTATATCCAGTTTATTCTGAAAGAGAATATGTATAATGTGATGAAAACCTTGTAATTTTGATGCACAATAAACTAAGCTTCCTTGAAGTTCTAATGCTGTATCTTAGCTTCATCAATGTTGTTTATTACTTTCTGTTAAGGAAAATTTATTCCCAAAATCTTAAGCTTACTAGAAAGCGCCTAACAGTAGAGTCTAAACACTAACACACTTCCTTATGTGGAAGCCTAAATACTAGTTCATGGTTTCAATGTGGATCCAAATATGTGTACAAACAAACATGTTGATTAAAACACAAGCCACTTTTATTATGGTTTGTAATTGATTAAAATAATGTGATGATTTGAAGATAAGGCCTCTTGTTTAACTTGTGTTTCATACAAGGTTGGGTAATTATCAATCCTCAAAACTTATGCTCATAGGAAACCCCCATCAATTCTATTTAAACTCAAAACACTTTGAAAAGGCTCTTTTTGAAATTTCTGAGTGGTAACAGCAAATGACCCATTGCTAGATTGCTGGAGAAAAAAGTAAATCTGTAAACCATCCTGATCCCTTTAAGGGTTTTACAAAGACCTCTTGTGCTTGCATTGAATATTACTATTTGTTTTGCTGGTTCTCAGTTGGACATTAGTTCTCAAGTGGTTGGTCGAAAGGACGTGTCAAGAAGTGCTTTTGATATCTGGAAAGAGGTACTGTCAGCAGTAAATTCCATCAAAGCTTTTCCTAGCTACTTTATTGTTCATTTCCATCCATCATCTTATATAGTTATATTTGAGGATGCTACTCTCAGATTTTTCAAAAGCGAAAAACGAAGAGGCTGAGAAATTCTGTTAATGGCTGTAGCAGCATGTTCAATGAATTTGACTTTTTGCACTCCCTCGTATCCAACCGGTAGGTGGCAAGTTCCACTGAAAACAGTCTGTTTACATTGTTATGTTTAAGTTTGGCCTTATAACTTAAGTGCTTCATGAATGTTCAGTGGTGATTATGATGTGATTTTCGACGGCGTTCATGAAAACATTTTGCAGCTCCAATATCATGATCCAGTGATGCAAAAGACAGTAAGCCTTAGTTACATTCAGCTATCAATAGCTATTTTGTATCACTGCAGTCTTGGACATTGGCTGACTAATTCAGTTGTTACAACAATTCATTTGAGTATACAATCACTTTATTTGAAGGTCAAGTGCTTAGATTGCCTTGGAGTTTCTGATTTGATGCACCAGTACATTATGCGCACACAGCAGATGCCTCTTTATGGTAAAGACATGCAGTGCTTTATGCTACCCCTCTCTTCTCAGTTTTGGTGATAATTTTATTTTATGCTTCCTATAGCTTTTCCTGTTTTCTCTTTTCTGCAGTTTATCAGCCACCCCTTGCAATTACTGTGCATCGTCTAGTTGCCCAAATTCAAAAACCAAATATTGAGTGGCCAAAGTCTTATCATAGGTATTCCTGATGCTATCTTGCCATCTCTGAGTCCATTAGGGCTTGATGCCAAATACATGGGATTCCTTTTTTCTTACTAGTCACATCTCTTTTATATCTTCAGATACCGGATAACATTTATGGAAAAGATGGACATTTTGAAGTCTTGGCACTGCAAAATTCCGCCTTACATTTCAAGGCACTTGTCAACAAAGTCCTTTGTAGAAGACTCAATTTCTCTATTGTTACATATTCTGTCTCCACCAACTCTAAGACCGGTAATTTACTTGATATTTCTGTCTTTCTTCCAAATATATACAGCAGACCTTTTAGCTTTAGTAAATTGATGCAATTTCGTCAATTAATCTTGTGTCTTGATTTTAGTGTTTAAACTTGTTTCTTTAAAATCTATATAGCATGGTATTGAGTTTAGGGAAAAATATCTGTTTGCTCAATTTTCTTATTTTTATCCATATATATGAATCAGTAGATCCCAGTTGCATATCAGAATAATATGCTTTCGCTTAGCAGGCACAGGAAAGTTGTTTAACCGCTGCACAGGAAATAGGCTCATTTCATATCCACCTCTAAGCACTTTCGAGCAAAATTTTTTTTTTCCTAGTTATGGCTAGTGTGAAAATTTGTGAAGAAAGTTGTGTATTAAAATTTGCTTGATATAAAACTTACAATGAGAGGCCTTTATATAGGCATTATACAACTACCATATTAAATACACAACAACACAACTACCAACTACACAATTAATGTTGGTTGAATATAATCTAACAATAAATACTAATTAGCTTCTCAACTAATTCCAACACTCCCCCTCAAGCTGGAGCATACATGTTGTATGCACCAAGCTTGTTACAGATGAAATCAGCACAAGAACCATAGAGAGACTAGGGTGTTTAAAGCGCTGCTGGAGAATGCACAGCAGGAACATATATGGTGACTTGGTTGTTTAACGTCGTTGGAGAATGCACAACGAGAACAGATGTGGAGGTTTGGATGGTTTAACATCGCCGGAAAATTCCCAGCTGAAAAATTTAAACTATTCCAGAACAGCTCAAAACATCTAAAGAAAACTTGCCAAATCACCTCATAACAAAACCCCGAAAAAAGTCAGATGTGGAACTTGGTGCAAATAAGGGATAAGAATTAGCATTTCGTCGTCACTGATATTGTCAAGATTGCCAAAGAAGATGCGGCGCGTGAGGCTCACACATATATAGCGGTGTGTGTTCCCCACGCGCCGACTTGAACGACGACTCTAAAAGAGAGATACTAGAACCCAGAGAAAGATTGGCTCTGATACCATGTGAAGAAAATGTTTATAAACATTTGCTTGATATAAAACTTACAATGAGATGCCTTTATATAGGCATTATACAACTACCATATTAAATACACAACAACACAACTACCAACTACACAATTAATGCTTGGTTGAATATAATCTAACAATAAATACTAATTAGCTTCTCAACTAATTCCAACAGCTAGAATATAAATCCACAATGTAGATAGTTTAGAATAATGCTGGAAATCTCAGTGTCAGAAGAGGACGAATGTTGGTTATTTCATCTTGGATAATGCAGTTAATGAAAAATATGAAGAGAAGATCAAGACTGCAACCAAAAGTTAGAATGAATTGATGCAGAGTAAGAAGCCTTTATTTAGATTTTTTAGGGTTTTAAGAGTGTTATTTATTTTATTCAAGTGTTTAACTGACATTTAGTTTTCCTCAAGTCTTTTTCTTATTTAAGTTGTTTTTTTATTATATATTAGTAAGTTGATTTCTTATGGTTTTGAGTTCCTGTTTTATCACATTCTGGCAATCATAAGTAGGGATTTATTTTTCATTTGATATTATTGATGATTATTGGAATTTAATCATGATTCTCTCTCTCAGTTTTCTCTAGCTTTTTTGTCCTTTCTCTCTGAATTTCTAACCTTTCTTCTCTGAACTCTTGGTTTTTCCCTTATTTCTTATATATTCTATCCCCTCTTTCTCTGTTATTTTTTTGGGCAATCCATCCTACATTCACATTCTCTAGAGAGCTTAATAAGGCATGTGCATAGCATACAAATACTAAGCTATTTCGAAGTTATAGTGAATGAGGCACCTATGATGTATAAGGCAAGGCAATGCTTTGTCTTTTTTGTGTGTACTTATGTTCACTTAATTCCTAATTGCCCTATATAATTTGTAAGGAATTGTATAATACAAAAAGACACTGCCTGTTTGGAATTCTTTGACAATATTTTGGTACATATATACTATATGAAGCAAAAATCAAAAAGAGATCAGAGAAAGTTTAAATGAAAATGACTTTTGCAACTGCTTCCTTTCTGATCCTAAACAGTCGCATGTTTATTAATTGCATTTCCAAATTGAAGAGAGCAGTGACCACAGATACTCTCTGATTCCAATTTTGATGTTGCTTTTAAAACCTGTTTATAGAATTTTGTAGTCATTGCCTAAATGAGTTAATATGGTAAGATGAATTAGTAAAAGAGCTTGTAGTTTTGTCTTGGTTTCTTTATTGATTAATGTCATATGTTAGAAAGGAATACAGGTTCAATACCATTATCCAATATAAAAAGAAAACATGAGGTCATCAATTTTGATCGATTTGTTGATAGCCATTCCGTTTCCTACCAAATAAAGAACCTCATACATTTATTTTAGGATCCTAAAGTATTTTGCACTGCAATATTTATTAGCCCCTCTTTCATTTCATCTGTTTCTGGTGAATTCTGCTTTACATATTTCTTGTTTTAACATTTTTTCAGAACATTTTAAGAGATGGTTAGCTCGCTTTGACTTGTTGCTGTGGTACCAATATTGTTTGGTGTTCATTTATCAGGTAGCATTGCACTTACTTTCAGACAAAGAGAAGAATGGTCTGGCTCAACTAGTTAGCGCCATGGTATCCTATTCAATAACATACAAAAACTCAAAATCAGATCCTCTACTGAATAATATGGGAAATGAAGCATTGCATGATGTATCAACACTTTCATTTGATCCCCCTATCAATGACTTCATTAGTTTCAAGGTTTTCATTCTGTGGCTTATATTTTGTCCATTATTTTTACAATTTCCCTCTCTTCTAAATATCATTTTCTTGGATTAAACAGGGCTATAGATCAAATCATTATGTGCTTGCCTTAGCCATGAAGCAGGTCTTGGTGCAGGAGGTGAGTAGTGTCTTTTGTTGATGGCTTGTCAACTGATTCAGAAGTGCATAGTTTTTCATTTGCAAGAAAGGCACATAAAAGAGGGTTTTTTTTTTTTTTTTTTTTTGGGGGGGGGGGGGGTGGTGTTGTGGTGGTTTTTTTTATGGGTGAGCGGAAAGAGTTGAATTACCACTTGATCTCAAAGCTTAACCAGGCAAGGGCCCAAACAATAGCGTATTGCTTTAACATTCTCCCTGTCATACAAGGCTTATATAGGCTTGTCATGTGGGTCTAACATGGGTGGCCCAATTCACTTTGTGTGGATTATAATCTAATTTTTTTGGGGGATTTGAACGCAAGACTTGTTCTGATACCACGTTGAATTACCACTTAGACCTAAAAGGTTAAGCTTAAAGGTAAAGGCTCAAAATGATGGTATTTAAGCTTTAATAGTCTTCAATAGACCTTTTAATGGAGATTTTATGGGCTTGTTAGGTATGAAATGTTGTTACCGAAGGATTTATGTGGTAGTTGCATTTACTGATGCTGGCATGCTGTTTTTATTTTAAGATTTTTAGGATAACTTATTTGTGTAGATAATTTATTTGTTTGAAAAAGATTTGTTTACTTATTTGTATTAGATATTTCTTCCCTTTCTATTCTGGTCTGGCCACTATAAATAGACCTCATGTTATAGTGGAGGATGAAGGTTGAGTTATTCAAGAAATACTGAAACCTCGTTCACTGTCTTCCTCTTTTTTGTGTTCACTCAATTCTGTTCTTATCTGTCCACTCTCACTCTTTTGCTAATTTTCTTTTGCTCTCTCTCCTCTCTCCTCTTCTGTGCTCTTCTGGTCCTCTTACATCATGTGAGGGCTAACTCATCAATCTCATTTATTATTGACATAACAAGGTTCTTCCTACCAATTTTTTAAGACCATGAATATGGACGTAGCTTCATGGGAGTTAAAAGGACATTTGTTTTCTATTTCAATTGATAGTGTGAGGTGTTTGAAATTTAGAAATCATCATATATGATTTTACTGATGCAAAATAATTAATCCAGTCAACACCTCTGCCAAGTTTGTGTTAATAGCACTCTAGTTACTACCTCTATCCTTCCTAAAATTGAGTTAAAGTTACAAAGTGCATGCTTTGAACTTCTAAGTGAGAAGGATGTTCATGCTTTAGCACTTTTTCCCAGGCACTCAGACTACCCACCCTTGGGAGATATAGCTGGCAAGAAATATAGAGGACTGGCATTTATACTCCTTAATATTTTGCTTTTCAGGTTGAAAAGCAGAGGATTATGCAGGCGACCATTGGAAAACCTGCGCACATGACAGATGGACACAAGGAAAACAGGGACTTGGCAGGGGAGGAAGCTAGTAAAGCAGGGTCTGCAAAAATCAATAACGCATCTGCATCTGCTGAGTTGATGGAAAAATCAAAGAATATGTTATATCCAAGGGAATGTAATCCAAGTACCTCTATTGTCTCATTAACCTTGGATTCTAGAAGAAGTTCCACAGCAGGACTGAAGGAAAAATTTTCAGGAGATACAAAGAGGCCATCCAGTAGCTCCTTTAGTTTCTTTGACCGGTATTTTCTTTCTTGCAGATTCTTGCTAGCACTCAAGTTTATCTGTCTTTAATAATCACTTCATGATAGAAGTGATTTTCAATACCAAGTCAAGAATGAAAAACCCATTTATGCAATGGATTAACCCACTGGACTATACCTTCATTATTAAAACCTGAAACAACTGTTGCTTCTTGAGCTGTCTACAACAATTTGTTAGTCGCGACTGCTGCACCCATGATTTTTATGATAGAGAATGAATTTTCTTATATAGGAACTTTTGTTCTTCAGTTCAAGAGGCTTGAAGTCATCCAAATCAAGATGATATGTTATCTTTATTGTGATATGCTTATGATATATCTCTATATGGTTTACTATTCCTTCATTATGATTGGTGATATTATGAAATGTTTTTATCTATTAGTGTTTGCACTCTTTTTGATCTGAATAATGAAGTCTGTGTACTGCAAAAAAAAGCTGACGACATTTTCAACTTGTGTGCGACATTGTGAGTTTAGCACCTTACTTTTAAGTTTGAATAGAGACCCTGTTTCACCATGATTTTCAAGTCATTTTCCTGTTTGTTTGTTTTTGGTTCTCGTAGAGTTAGAAGTGAGACTATTATATTGACATCCGTTTCATGTTTAAATTACAAGAAGAATCATCATCCTTGAATATAATATCATCGTTATATGTAGCAGATCATTCATTTTAAATTCTGATAAATCTTCTTCATTTAAACCAGGTTTAGGAAATCGAGTAGTAAAGTTTCTAATGGTACTGATAATGCTGTACAGAAGGCAACAGTGGAAAGAGATTCACGCCCTCTGTTATTTAAATTTAATGAGGTATGTTACAGTGCATAGTATTTCCACTACTTGTGTTGCAAATGCACATAATGATAAAGTTAAGCCCTTATTTGTATATTCTGTTTCTTGGAATAACTGGTTACTGGTGACATTAATTTGATATTACAATGGTAGTAGCTCTATGGTTAATTATTATGCACCATCTCAGAAGACATTCTTTTAAAATTATATTAATTCAGTTTTTTAAAGTTTCAAGCGGAAGATTTTTAATAAAATAAATATTTGCGACAAATTGAGTCAATCACTGCACTGTTTTTTCTGCCTCTTTTTATAACCTTATATAAGATAAATATTTCATTATTTTATATTTAGCTAATTGAAGGAGTTAATGTAAGCAACCAATCCAGAATACAAACCAGTGCATTAAGTGAAATATCCTAAGTTGGTATATAAATTTTATCTTAACCATTTTTTTTTTAAATTTAGTTTATTTCCACATTGAATGGGATAGAATAGATTCTAAAGTTCGGAGTAATCGATACCCTTATCTGGGTGATATACTGCTATTATGAAATTACAAAGAGAGAATGTGCACAGTGCACTGGATTGAAATTTTTAAATTTTCGTCACTGATATTAGCTCTGCAATTTAAATATGTATGTACACCTGTTCTTCCATTGACTTGCTTCATCATAGTTATAAACCTGTTCTTCCATTGAAATGCTTCGTCGTAGTTATAAATCTGTTCTTCCATTGACATATGCTTCATCGTCATATTAATAACCGAAAGAAGGGTGATTTGGAACTCTCCTCGTAGGTGCAATATCCCATAAATACTATGTAATTTACATGTTATATTACAGAGCATAAAATTATCAGCTTCTTGATTATTTTTGCTATGCTAATTTTGTTCCTTCATAAGTTATCAGCTGCCTCTTGGCAGATACGGGTATTAAAAAAACAAACAAACAAAGAAACATGTAGCAATCTATTTAATAGCCTGCTGTGACCATATATGTTAGAGATGTCACGTTTTAGAGCTTTACCTATGTTTAAGATTTATGAGCCAATAATAAACATTGTTAAGTTTCATTAAATTTAGTTTCATTTTATTAACTATCGTTCTTTTTTGTACACAGGGTTTTACAAATGCTGTTAAAAGGCCAGTTCGAATGCGTGAATTTCTGCTCTGATAAATTATGTTGCTATTTTTCTGTCACAATAGAGGTATATATGTCAATGTTCTTGACACTCATGACTCAACAGATTCAAATTAACCATGTAATGTTCATAATGTGTTTTCCATGTTTATGGAGATGCTGCTGAACCGTAGTATGTTCAGTTGGAAAAAGATTGCACTCGGGCGCAATGCTTGGTAAGCCTGATTATTTTTATATATGCAAGCATCTATTATCTTACTATATGCATACAATATAGATAATTGAAAAGGAAAATTATGATTACAATATCTTCACTTTTTAGGTACTTGTTATTTTGTTTTGCATTATGGTTACTGTTAGGAAAAATATTTAACATGGGCTGAGAGCAGTTCTTAAGTTAATAATATAAACAGTGAAGATCCCTCAATTTTTAAGTTAGCTTTTGGGTTGATTGAGGCTCATAAATTTCAATATGATATTAGAATTAATCTCGCACGAGTGAGCTCATATTATCCATTCATATGACAAAAATCTAAGTAATGAGAGATATTGTTAGGAAAACATCTTATATCGACGGATAACAATTCCTAAGCTAATAATATAAACATAGGGATAGGAATTGAACTTTTCATTACCTTAGATGCTCTGGTAATTGTTACTAGGAAAATTATCAATAAAAAAAATAAGCTTATAGTAGCCTTTCACCCATCCATGACTGCCTAATATATTATACCAATACCATCACAGAAAATTATACATAAAAAAACCCATCTATCGAAATTGAAAGGGAATTTTTTTTTTTATTTGATTCTACAAAGATTTTCCCTTGGTAAACCCATAAAAAATCAAAAAAATTAGACTACGTGTCATTGGCTTAATGGAACCCCAAGAATGAAGGACATCAATGTAACAAGTAGGTTTCGGTCGCTTAAGAATGAAAAAAAGGAAAAGCAAAAGTAGTTGTGTAGTCTCTCAGAGTGGGGTTTCCTAACCACCTCCCTCCATTTGGTTGCTTTTATCCGGGGGACTAATGGTTACCCAAAGCAGAGACACTGTAATGGAAAGCAAACTTGCCCATACATATACAAGCGTCGGCAGTCTTCCTTTTCTTCCCACCAATCCTTTGCAGAATGGATACATGTGAGACAACACCCAGAAGCTGAAAAAGGCTCCTCCCAAAAGCTTTCCCCATTGCGGTATCACACTGTATAGTTGTCTTGAGGCTCCTATAACTAAAGCAATAATGTTCACCACTATGATTGTCAATGGCATTATAAACAGAGACGTCCATTTCACGATGTAAAGATCGGCATAAACGTCTTCATCATCATCAGCTGCAGATTTACTGGTCAATTTGAAGGAAATTTCGACACCGGCAATCACTTTGAGAAGACCCTGGATGACAGCGACAAGGTGAGCGCTAGACCCACCAATGAGCCAAAACTGCTCATTTCGCCACCATTCTTCCAAGGCAATTCCTGACCATTTCACTTCAAGAAGTGATATGAGCATCAGAGAGACAGTGATTGTGAGGAGGTAACAAAGGAAAGAAACGTTTAAGCTTGCAATAATGAATTTTCCTGAGAAGAGGCACATAGCTGGAAGGAAACAGTAAGGCACCAAGAAGAGTGAAGTGAAAGGGTAAATGCCGGTGTTGAGGTATGCTACTCTCTGTAAAAACTTTAGCCGCCTAGTTGCAAGAATGGCATTGTTCCGGGAGAAGAAGATTTCGACTGAACCTGTTGCCCATCTCAGAACCTGGTGTAGACGGTCTGTTAAGTTAATGGGTGCTGAACCGCGGAATGCATCACGTTTTGTAATACAGTAAACTGATCGCCATCCTCGGTTGTGCATACGGTAACCTGTCACCACATCTTCTGTAACCGACCCGTAAATCCAGCCTACTCTATCTCCCCATTCAGTCTTGTCTTCATACCTATCCACAGAAAAATAAGCAATTTTAGTTTTAGTAGAGTTTGTATCTCTAGTGTTATTATTCTTCTTTGATCTTACCAGCATGAAATGACAGCAACTGCCTCAGCAACGGTGGGTGCATCAAGCGGCGAACGTGGCAGGAGTAGTGAACCAGGAGGCCTGCCGTTTTTTACCGAAATGTGATCAGCCAATGGCCTGCCTTGATACTCAGCAACTGCAATGGAATCAGTGAACATTGTGGAATTTCCAAACTTTCTTGGGAGGTCAAGGTCAGGATGCGAAGTCAATGGCTGTGTATCAGAGTCTTCTTCATTGGATCTTGGCTGAATATTTGAAGCAGGTTCCTTGTTTTGCCCTACCACGCCTAAATATTCGTTTGCCCTTGGTGGGTTGAATCCGTATAGCGCATATCTCCTGAACATGCACCCAGTGCCCACATAAAATGGTCCTTGGATTCCATCTAATGCTCTCATATTTCCGTCAAAGAACACAGTATTGTGATTTGCATATCGATCAGAAGGATCAATGCCTTCAAATCTCTGGGGAAATTGAATGTAGCAAATGCGATCACCACCTCGATCCATCATGAAACACATACCTTCCCTTATAGCAAGAGAATTATAAATGTAATGGTCACAATCCAAGTTGAGAATAAATGGTCCATTTGACAAAATTGCTGAAGCTCTAACCATGCCGTTCATTGCTCCAGCCTTCTTCTGGTGATCATAACCTTTCCTTTTCTCTCTAGATATGTATGCAAACATTGGAATCCGAATATCTATCCCTGTAAAATCCAATTTTTTCTCATCTGGGTAACCCATCACTGCCTCATTTTCTGGGACCTTGCTCATCACCTACACATTTTTATGATTTGAGTAATGACATATCCACAAACTTTTTTTTTTTTATTTGATTAATTTTCTACAAATTGATATGACATAACATGAATGATAGAATGATTATAATGGTTGACTCACCTGCAAGATACCAGCATGGTCTCCTTTTGAATGATCAGCAACAGGGTCGAGCCACGTGCCAGGCCAGTGGGTGCCATCAGCCATCCACGTGGCCTTGGTGACATTAATCGGCTCCTTTGGTGGAGCCCCATCGTTCTTTTCCATGGCCAACGCCTTCTCTTTCATTCGTTCTCTATTATTATAAGATTCAGCACGACGACGTATGACCTCAGGGAGACCGTTGATCCTGACCTTAAACTCATCATACTCTCTCTTTATCCAACGGCGGTCCTTAACAAAATCTGGACGTTTCTTGTTCTTGGTTGGGTCAGTCTTAATATTGAAGTAACTGTCAGGATTTCTCGGCTCAATATTGTGTTTTCGGCAAAAAGGTACCCACACCTTTATAAAATTAAAATTAAAAAAAAAACACCTTTATAAATAAATTAAAATATGTTAATCTACGAGTAATTTTAAAAATTAAAATAGAAAAATAATAATTTATTACAAGAAATTCTTTCAAATATTTAAAATGTCGCCCTATATCATTTTTTTTTAATAATATTCTATTTATTATAGATTTCTTTAAACATCATTAAAAGAAACCAGAGATTTATATTTTCCCCAATTGTTTTTACCTTTTACCTATAACCCCCCAGTTTTCATAAATTTTATTTTATTTTATTTTATAAACACTGGCATTTTCGTTTTGATTGTTGGCTGTTGAGGAACCCATCCAGACAAACAATCCTTTTGACAAATAATAATAATAATAATAATAACAGTGCAAACCTCAGCAAAACGGACAGCTTCAGCCATGGCCTCGAAGGTAAGTATGGCACCACCGTCGTCCGAAATATAAGCGGAGAGCTTCTCAACAGGATATTCCGCAGCAAGAATGGATAATATGGTGTTGGAAGTGACCAGCGGCGGCTCCTTTTCAGGATCGGCGGTGGAGACAAAGACGTCGACGCCGGGAAGGTCAGAGCGCCCGTGAGGGTTCGCAGGAGAAGGCGACTCGAACTTCTCTTTAAGGGCTTGAAGATCAGTGGATCGGTGCACAGGATTCAGCTTCGGTAGAATATCTAATACCCATGAAAATGCAAACCAAATTTCGCAAACTACAGAGATTCCCCATAGCCACATTGCATCTTCGTTAGGGTTTTGTACTCGCCATATTATGAAGAAAAATAAAGTCACAAGCCGCACTACTATTAGTAGTCTGTTCAAACAAAAATGAGATTTGTTTCAGAGTAATTATATGTAATCTTAACTCAATTCAGATAAGAAAGGGCAATTATCATTATTTCATCCAAAATTTAGCTAATATTCAATTAAATTCGAAGTCTTTTTCCCGAAGATATTAATCGTGTATCAATTTTCACTCAATATGTACCCAACTCAATCAAAAAATTTATTACAATATATTTTATAAATTAATGAAAATTTTAATTTATTAATGAAATAATTTTGATTTATATATATAACTTTTTTGTAAAAATCAAAATATGCTCTCGCCGAATATTTTTTTAAATAGGTCACTGTTGTTATATATTAATTTCCACCTGATTTTTTATGGAAATTATCATTTTTCCATAACTGATTCATGGACATTAATACATTTTAGAAACATCTAATGAAAATTCATACATTTTAAAAAATTTAGAAGTGGAAAGGATGAATAATAATTTATCAAAAGAGAAAAAAGAAGTGCGAGAAACCTGTAAGGGCTGAGGATTTGAGCGGGAACCTTAGTCTTCCTGGTGAGAGGTTTCCAAGGCTTGTCCATGAAATCAGACATGGTGACATCAGGTCCATGACCATCCTCTTGATCCTCACTTGGTGACCAATACGCATTTCCAATACCATACTTTCCTTTCGTTTCAAACAGCCAACGATTGTGATCAAAATCCCCCGTTTGGCTCCTCAACAACATTGATTTATTATTATTATTAGATTTCATCACCGACATTCTTCTTTCCAATTTCGATCCACCGTTATCGCCGCCTTCCCCGTTCCCCCGCCCCGCCTCGGCCTGCCCGAACCTGGACGTTTGGTATGTGCTGGGCCCGTCGGGCTTCGACTCCGAGCTTTCTCCGGATGGCTGGTTATCGGGCGTCGGAGGCATAAGGACTGTGTAGTTGATGTAGTCATTTTGGCCCGAATAATCACCCGACATGTCCAAATCGTCGTCTCTTGAGAGGCTCACGACACGTCCGCTTGATGATCGCCGTGCAAATTTGACGGCCTGAGGCGGACGACCGGCGGTTGATGTTTGCTTGGACAATGATGAATTCTTTGGACTCGTAGGGGGTGCCATTATTATTTTACGTTATTATTATTATTATTATTATTAATTTTTGTATGCAGAGTAAAAATTCTCATTTTCTAATTTCTTTTTATTAAGCGATTGATGAAACTGGACGTAGGTGAATGGAAATGATTATGTATAAGGGAAAGGAAATAGGTGAATGGAAATGATTAATGTATAAGGGAAAGGAAGTTGAATTGATCGATCATCAATGACTGGTTGAAAAAGCTAAAAAACAAAAAATGGAAGAGAGAATAATATTATTTTGGTTTATGAGTTTCAATGGTCTTCAATTTGGTTTCTAATTTTAGTTTTTTGCTGCTGCGTTTTTTTCTCCCTTGTTTTAAGCATGGCCTCTCTGTGTGTTTTGAGTTTGCTATTTTTGTTCGTAAATATTCACTCACACACCATCTATATGGTTGTGCTACAAAGTTTTAAGTCATTGCGATTTCTTTGACAGCAAAAGAAAAAGAAATAACCTGTGATCAAGGTATTTATGATCTCATCTTAAGATCCTGGGTTCGAATACATGAAATACGTTTTTTTATAAGAGCTTAGTAATGGTTTGATGGTGTAGAGTTTATGATCTCACATTGAGATCCTGGGTTCGAATACATGAAATGCGTTTTTTTGTAAGAGTTTGGGACAACCGATGGTTTTACCTACTCCATTTAAGTCCAGAAAGAGTTATTTAACGACGAAATTTTCCAACGATTAAAAAAAAGAAGAAGAAATAACCTGAAACAACAAATTAAATATCTGAGGATTAAAAGATACAAATTCAGGCTTGTGAGGAGCCAAGAAAAAAAAGAAGTTTGCTTTTCTCAAGTTGAATTGTCCGAATTTCTGACCGGCCAGGGAAATTAGTAAAATGTCTATACTGCCCGTGTTTGGAGCATGAGAGGCAAGATAGGAAAATAACAATTTACGTATAAAAATTGATTATTTTAAAAAATCAGTTAAATTATTATGGGACTCACTCCGGCTTCTTCATGGAATTCGAAGTGAATTCTGCGATAACCCATATATATCTTGTTTCACGTTCACGTTCACGTTCATATTTATAATTCATTATTTATTGAAATATGTAAATAAACAAAAATTGTCTCAGGCCTTCGCTATGAAAATGAAAGAGGCTTCGTGCCTCACCAGGGAAAAAAAAATATATCTTTAACACTACTATACAAACATACGTCTGAAATATATACTTAAAAATAAATAACCGTGAACAGAAATATTCACAATGTGAATAATGCATCAATGTGTGTGACCACAATTTGAAATAATCATTATATTAACTACATGAAATCCCATGGCGACCTGGGAGAAATATGATGGTATAGGAATATAATGAGCTTGTGGTTTAGTGTGTGAGTATAAATAGTTCTTAATGGGTGTGATTTGATGATGTAGGGTTCATGATCTTATATTGAGATCTTGGGTTCGAATTCAGAGAGTGCGTTTCTTGTAAGAGCCTGAGATAGCCGGAGATTTTACATGCCCCGCTTAATCTCGAAAAGGATGGTTTGGCGGCGAGGTTTCTCACGATTCCAAAAAAAAATGTGAATATAAATAATAATGACGATGACGATAACAACAACAACAACAATAAAAAAATAGAATAAACAACGGTTGATGAACCAATTAAATATGATCGAAATTTGTCAAATGTAAATATTACAGCAGATAGTTCTTTTTTGTAGTAATGTAGTTCATTTGTGCACTGTTTAAAGTTCTACTTGCGTAATAAATTACATACGGCTTACCTCCATTTCTCTGTCCTAATACAACGCTAACTGCATAATCACTGACATCACACATTAGTTCAAAATTCAAAAACCAATAAGAGGATTGCATGATAGGAGCATAAGTTAAAATAATGATAATATTTTTAAATGATTTTTGACATTCTTCTGTCAATTCAAATATTGTATCTTTTAATATGAGGTTACACAATGGTCTGGATATGGTTCTAAAGTTTTTAATAAACCTCGTATAAATTCCTACATGTCCTAAGAAATAACAGATTTTCCTGACTGTTTTTTATGGTGGTAATTTAGAGATCACCTATATTTTTGCCTTGTCAATCTCAATACCTTTAGATGACATAATGTGACCCAAAATAATTCCCGAATCAGTCATGAATGATATTTTTTCTAGTTTAACACAAGTCAATTTTTTTCACATCTTTTCAAAATATTTTCCAAATTATTCAAGTAATTATCAAATGAGTTCTCAAAAATAATTATATCATCCACAAATACCACTAAATATGCTAACATGCATCGTTGGAATGTTTTTGGTGCATTACAAAGTCCAAATGATATTTTCCTAAATGCAAATGTTCCAAAGGGACATGTGAATGTAGTCTTTTCCTGATCTTCTAAAGCAATGAGAAATTGATAATAACCTGAGTAACTATCAAGAAAGCAATAGTAGGGATGTCGTGCTACTATTTCTAAAATTTGGTCGAGAAATGGTAAAGGAAAATGATCTTTTCTAATGGCGTCATTTAATTTTCTATAATCAATGGACATACACCAACTGGATGAGATTCGAGTTGGAATTGATTCTCTTTTATCATTTTTGACGATATTTATTTCAGATTTTCTTGGCATAACTTGTGTAGGACTTACCCACTTAATATCAGAGATATGGTAGATAATACTTACATCAAGAAGTTTAAGGACTTCCGTTTTTACCACTTCTTTCATGTGAAGGTTTAATCTTCTTTGAGATTGACGGTATGTCCTGATATTATCTTCTAAATATATTCTGTGTGTGCAGATCAAATAGTTAATGCCTTTTATATCTTTTAAAGTCCATCCAATTGTCAGTTTATGTTCTTTCAACATATTTAATAACTTACCTTCTTGATCGCTTGGGAGAGAGGAAGAAATTACCACATGGTAAGTTTGTTCATCTCCAAGAAATGCATACTTCAGTCCTTCTGGTAAAGTCTTTTATTTCAATTTGGATGATTCCTCATGTTTTTATTCTTCCAGTGTTCCTAGTTCCTCAAAATTTTATTTCTCTCAATCGTCTTCCAGTGCCTGTGTAGAATCAAGTAAAGAAAAATCATTAGAAAAATCATTAGAAAATCTGAATCTAATTGCGTACTTGATTCAAAAAAATTAGCTGTACAAATTTCCATCGGGTCAGATAAACTCCCTTGAATATGTTCTTCCAAAATTGGTTCAATTAATTCCATACTCTCGTTTTCACTGTCCCCATCGTATGATTGTTTTACACATATTAAAAATATTAAGCTCCAACATCATATTACCAATTGATATATTCAAGATTATATTTCTGTAATTAATTAATGCATTACCTGTTGTTAAAAATGGACGACAAAGTATTATATGAATTGGCTTATAATTATCTGTTACAGATTGTGTTTCCACGACAATAAAATCCATAAAATATATGAATTTATTGACATGTAATAACACATTTTCCACAATTCATTTTGGTACATTGACTGATCTATCGACAAGTAAAAGAGTAGTTGAAGTTGGTTTTAACTCGCCAATATTAAGTTGTTGGTAAACCGAAAATGGAAGCAAATTGACACTGGCTCCCAGATCAAGCAATGCATATTCAATTTTGTGATTTCCAATAATACATGAAATAGTTGGACAATCTAGGTCCTTGTATGCTAATGCATTATTGGTTGAGAGAATGAAACTTACCTATTCGGCTAGAAAATCTTTATTTCTTACCTGATGTCTTCTTTTAACGGTGCATAAGTCTTTCAGAAATTTTGCATGAGATAATATCTGTTTGATGACATCTAACAAAGGAATATTGACCTCCACTTGTTTGAATATTTCATATATCTTTGGGGAATGATTCAATTTTTTTTAAATATTTTAGGAAATGGAGGTGCATGTGAAAAATCGTTATCATCAATGATAGGTAATGGTTCATCAACCCCTTCCTTACCCTCTGAAGTTGACTCTTTTCAAATTTACGAGGTTCAAGAATAGGTTTGTGGATGACCTCACCACTATGAAGAGTAATAACAGATTTGACTTGGTCTATGTATTGACTACCAGAACTATCATCGTGAGGGTTTTAATGACTTTTGGGGTTTGGCTGTGGTTGTGCAGAAATATTTCCTTTCTCATTAATGGTCAATGCATATGTGATTTTGGAAAAAAAGTATATATCAGATCAATCAATGTTTGCACATTTTGGTTATTAATGACTTTCTATTTCTCAATGAATACATGCAATGTATCCTCAAGGGTTTTCTTTGATGGTGTTAGAGTTGGTGTTTGGAGCGTCAATCTGAATAATGTATTGTATATTTTATTATTTATAAATAAAATAACTATATTTTAATTTCAAACCTTATTAATAGTAATTTCATTTTGCATATTAGTTTAATGTATAAATATGCTAAGAATGACATCGACCTTAGAATAATCATGTAGTAATACTGGACACTAGGTGGTTCGATATTGAGATAATATTACTATTATAAACTATTCTTAAAGTAAATATTTCTAGTCGTTGGTTTTGGAATACAGTCGAATTCCTATAACCTATAAGACTAGCACATGTTGTATATTGGAATTGGAGTTCCAATGGTTTAACCCGATATACCATGAACAAAGAAATCTCGTATAGATATGTGGGTATTCGTTGGAGCGAATACTGATTGACTCACATGTGATTCATAACAGTTGGAAATACACACCACCGTTAATAGGAATCTCCTCGAGTCGAGTAGCATATGTGATTCTTTGACTATAGGATAACATTAATTTTGTGTGAGATCCTCCACACTTAGATGCCATGTATGTCAGAAACCTTTCATGGTCCAGCTTTTATATGTTCGTTGGGTGTAGACCGATGCACTTGTTAATCAAGTGCATACCAAAATATGATCCATCGGCCCGTATGTGTACCGTAAGGGGTTAGATATGCATGTGAGTAAGTCACGATTCTTAAAGACTTTGGCCAAAGCCGATCACCTAGGGTGGATCACATTAGTTGTAAAGAATCGTGGTCATGTCGACATGAGATGTGCGCTTCGAAAACTTGATGGTGTATTCTATGTTTCCTAAGCACAATTCGAATAGCCTACAACAGAGGGATTGTTAAACATATGTGATAAGCTTGACTTGTATAGTTGAGAAAAATCGTTCGTATTCTTCGTGAATTCAGAGGTGGCCGAATTGCGTACATATTAGCTAGGCTTATATGATGAACATGTATGGACTTAGAGAGTCGCACAATATGAAGTGTACTCATTGAACACTTAGGTAGCCGATTATTTTGATAATAAATAATATTCGATATTATAATTATCATCCAATATAATGAAATATTATTGAATAATATTATTTACTTTGACCTATTTGGATTAATTGGATTAATCCAAAATTACACAGGGGCTTTGTCGTAATTTCATAAATATCTCTGCCATTTGAGGATATTTTGGTAATTATAAATATGTAATTATAAGTGTATTTGGTTTGATTTAATTGGATTAAATCAATGTGGTAGACATATAACCAATCCATTAATTAAACTTTGTCTTGATTTAGTTGGATTAATCAAAGTGGTAGACAGAGGTGATTAGTCACACCTAATTATACATATTTGGACAAATTAGAATAAACCCACATAAAAGTTGATTAGAACTTTTATTAATTAAAAATTACATAAATTTTACTATAAATAGCAAGCTTGAACAAATGTTTTAATCAAGTTTAAGAAAGCTAAAATAAGCAAGTGTTAGAGAAATTAGTCTAAGTTAGAGAAGTGTTTAGAGATGCTTTGGAAGATCTCTACAACATTTCATCTAGGAGAAATGAAGATTGGATCTTGGAGTGAAGCTTTCTTGTATTGGAATCAAGATTGAATCTTGGAATGAACCTTGCTAAACCTTGGAAGTTCTCCAACAATTTCAATAAGGAGAAGGAGATTGGATCTTTGTATCAAACTTATTATGTAATGTTTGATCTTCTCATAAACTATGTTTTTCATTAGTGAGTTTTCATTAGTGAGACATATAATGATGAATTATGTATAGGATGCATAATTACATAACTTAAAGTTGAAATTAGGCTAATGAATTGTGTTATGATGCTTTGGAAGTATAAACATAATATGTTTATAATTGTGTCAAATATGTTCATGTTGGACATGAAATAAATTAATTAGATCACCTTTGAGTGACCTATGACTACCAATTAAATCTTAGAACTATGACCACCGTTCTAGAATAACTTGACCACCTTTGAGTGACCTAGGATTGTTCACGAGTCATTTCATTGTGGGATTTTATTTTGGTTTGTGTTTTGATTCAAACAAATATATATATATATATTATATATATATATATATATATATATATATATATATAGATATATATATATATATATATTACATGTATGTTAGTTGTATAATATGTGTTGTGGTTGGTTTTGATGTTAAAATTGGTTTTAAGGTGTATTGAAATGCTAAGAGAAAATTGAAAGTGTTTAGGATTGATTTGAAGGTTAAAATGCTCTCTGCCAATATTTTACACAGGACAACGTCATGACACTGACCTTCCAGCATCACGGCACTGAGCATCAGACATCCGAGCATTGCGAATCTCACCCTTTTACGTCACGATGCCGGGACGTTGAGCTCTCACAATTTTGGACGTCATGACTCCCAAGCCTCCACGTCGCGACTCCGAGAGCTGATGAACACTGAAATTTAATTTTCTCCGTTCTGGAGTTTCCATACTCCAATTTGGTTTTCATTTTTTCCTGTAGACTCGTATCAGAATTTAGTTTTCACTAAAGTATTTTAAAATATTTTTAAATACACATATCTCGGATATCCTTGGGTTAGACCCACTTCCACTGCGCGAGACACCGATCTGACCTCATCCACAACTGCCCTAACATAATGGTATCAAAGCAGGTCTTAATCATACAACACATATGTTTTGAATCTATGCCACGATAATTTTAATTTAATTATACATAAGTCATATTGGATATGCATTGCATGTTTTTAAATTAAAATTTTAATTTTGACACAAACATGTTAATGTCTTGATTGTCATAAATCTCTCGTAATTAGATGATTATTTATTGAAGTAATAGTATTAGTAATGTTGGAGTATTATTGGATGGTCCATCTGGTTAATACGGAGATGAATGAGTTCTTGCTACTTATGTCCAAGACCGTCATTATTGTAAGGGTCTAAGTGCTTAGAACTTAGGCCGATCCGGTAAAATATTAGATGTGAGAGTGTGCATATGAAGCTCATTAGTGCACATTAACTAGTATACACTCGGAATACGTCTTAATCCAATACCGTCATAATTGTGAGGATAAGAAATGGTTCAGGATCAAAGTAGGAGTCACATGAATGTGATTGACCTTGGAGGTCTACCTACTGAGTTTATGAAGGCCAAAACCATCGATAGTGTGAGACTGAAGTAAATGTCATAGGATCCACTTCTCGCTATCAAATTTTGATAGTCAAATTTCTATTTTCCCGTTAAGGGAGATTACAAAATTACGTAAAGTAGTGAGATGACACTAATATATTTAAAATTCTATAATCAATTAGTGTTTTTATTTTGAAATGAAAAATATTCTGCTATTGTTTAATTGTTGTCTTGTAGATGACTGCTGCAAATCCATTAACTCGTCTCTTGGATTCCAATAAACTGAAAGAAACCGAGAACTATTTTGAATGAGAAATGAATATCTGTCTTGTCTTGGAGTTTGAAAAGTTGACATATGTAACTATCAATCCACCACCCTTGAAATCGATCACGACTCCACTCCCGAAGAGCGAGAAATTTTTGAAAAATGGAAGGATGATAACCTTAGGGTGAAATCTTATATTTTAGGATCGATGGCTCCAGATTTGCTCATATAGTACATAGAGATACCAAATGCTTGGAGCATTATAAGAACACTCAAGGAGTTAGTCGAGGAAAATCAAGAAATCGAGATATCTCAGAGGTTTAAAGAATTATTCTATGCTACACTCAAGGATGAATGAGTTGTCAGCATTCATGTTTTGAACTTGATCGATCAGATCCGATATTTGGAACAATTTGGCATTGTGATTGATGAACGAATAGGCCGTAATTTGATTATATCTTCTTTGTTTAGTACTTACGTTGGCTTTGTGTTAAATTTCCATATGCATTTGATGCAAGCTAGCTATGAAGAACTTCATAACATGTTACGCACGGTGGAGCATGACTTGAAGAAGGGCAATCCTACTTTGTACCTCCATGGTGGAGCAAGCTTTTCAAAAACTTCTAAGAAGTCTAAGAAAATCAAAATGAGAAAGAAGAACATTTCAAAGAAAAACTCCAAGAAGCGCAAAAATACAAGACCGCATGTAGTTCGTGATGAATGTTTACACTGCAAGAAGTCTAGACATTGGAAGAAAGTCTGTCCAGAACTGAAAGGAAAGGCAGTACCCTCAGGTATGCTTTTTATTTTTCATATTATTGACATCTCATTAGCCTTAGATGCAAATAATGTTACACTGCAAGAAGTCTGGACATTGGAAGAAAGACTGTCCAGAACTGAAAGGAAAGGCATGACCCCCATGTATGTTTTTTATTTTTCATATTATTGACATCTCATTAGCCTTAGATGCAAATAGTGGATATGTGTTAGACACCGGCAGTCCTACTCATATTTGCAACTTCATAGAGGTCATGAGGATTAAAAGAAGGTTGAACAAAGGGGAGATCCAGCTTAGAGTTGGTAACGATATATTAGATGTCAAGGTCATAAGAACGATTTTTCTAGATCTCCATAATGGATGTAAATTAGATTTACATGACTGTTGTTGTGTACCATCCCTTATCAGACAAATAATATTACTACCGATATTAGATAAATAAGGATATAAAATAAACATTAAGGATGAAACTATATATTTATATAATAAAGTCAAAATTTTGATATGTGAATGTTCTTTATCTAGCGGTCACTATGTTTTGGAAACATATAGAGATGTCTATAATATAGAGTAAAATAGAAGTAAAAGATCTGAATTAAATAATACTGAATTATGACATATGAGATTGGGCCACATAGGTGTTAGACGTCTATCAAAATTGGTTAAGGACAGTTTGATTGAAAATCTTACCTTAGATACTTATCTGATTTGTGAGTCATGTATCCAAGGGAAGATGACAAAGGCCCAATTTCTTGGTGTTGGACACCATGCTGAAGATTTATTGGAACTAATACACAGCGATGTGTGTGGTCCATTATATCATGCCGCTCATGATGGTTTAATCAACATATTTCGTGACTTTCACGAATGATAAGTCTAAAATATGAATATGTCTATTTGATAAGACATAAATCAGTAAAATTTGGAAAGTTCAAAATATTTCAAAACAAAGTAGAAAAATAAACCAGTAAATTCATTAAGTGCCTTCGATCAGATCGAGACGGTGAATACATGAGTGACGAATTCAAAAGTTATTTAAGAGAAAATTAAATTCTCGCCCAATATAGCCCACCAGGAACACCTCAATATAATGGTGTGTCTGAGCGAAAAAATCATAATTTATTAGATATGGTGCGATCCATGATGATCTATACAAATCTTCCTTATTTCCTTTGAGGTTATGCTTTACTTACTGTTACCCACATACTTAATAGGGTTCCATCAAAAGTTATTTATATGACACTGTATCAGATATGGTTCGGTAGAAATAGAAGTCTTAGATACTTAAAGATTTGGGGTTGTCCTGCATACGTTAGAGTTGCTTAGCGGAATAAACTAGCACCCAAAGTGTGTATATATAGGTTCATTGGATATCCTGAAAATTCTTTAGGATATCAATTATACGATTCTAAGCAATGAAATGTATTTGTTGTTCGTTTTATAATTTTTCTTAAAAAGGAATTTTTGAGAAAAAAGTGGGAATTGTAGAAAGATTGATCTTGATGAGTTTGATCCTAACAGTAAGGAACCTGAGATGGAATCAGAGATTCAACTAGGTGAAAGATTTACAACACAGGTTCTATGTAAGTCGAATAGAATATCCAAGCCTCATGAGAGATTGTTTTTAACATATGATGTGAGCCTTGATGTTCTCCTCTTAGAGGAAACAAATCCGACTACGTATAAAGAAGCGATATTGGATATCGATTCGGGAAAATGACAGGAAGTCATGAAGTCCGAGATGTATTCTATGCATAACAATCATGTCTGGGAGTTAGTTGAAATTCCTAAATGAGTTAAACCTATTGGTTGTAAATGAGTTTACAAAATAAAGTGAGGGCCTGATGGAAAAATGGAAACCTTTAAGGCCCGACTGGTAGCGAAATGTTACACTCAACTTCCTGGGATTGACTACGATGAAATTTTTTTCACCAATAGTCATGCTAAAATCCATTATGATTCTTTTAGCCATTGCTGTATATCACGATTATGAGATATGACCAATGGATGTGAAAACCAATTTCCTAAATGGATTCCTTGAAGAAGATATCTATATGGAACCACCAGAGGGTTTTGTATCCAGTGAGACTTCAAACTTAGTTTGTAAGCTCCAAAAGTCCATTTATGGTCTTAAATAAGCATCTTGAAGTTGTAATTGTCTTTTTGATGAGATAATTAGATTATCTGGATTCATTAAGAACGAGGAAAAATCGTGTGTTTATAAGAAAGTTAGTGGGAGCATGATAGTTTTCCTAGTATTGTATGTAGATGACATCTTTATAATTGGAAATGATATAGGATTAATGTAAAATGTGAAAGCCTACATTTGCAAGAACTTCTCCATGAAAGACATGGATGAAACTTCATATATACTAGGTATAAGGCTATACCGAGATAGAGTTAGAGAGCTTATAGGGTTGTCACAATCGATGTATATAGATAAGATGTTAGAAATGTACGGTTTTACCAACTGCAATACAGTAAATTTACATTTTCGATATGACATACATCTTTCGAAGAAAATGATACCTTAGATTGAGGAAGAGAGAGTTAGAATGTCTAACTTGCCATATGCTTCTTGTATTGGAAGCATTATGTATTCTATGCTATGTACGAGACCTGACATCAGTTTCAGCGTCAGTGTGACTAGCTGATATCAATATGATCCGGGTAATGATCATTGGACAACAGTGAAACATATCCTGAAATATCTTAAGGGTACTAAGGATAAGTTTCTCATATATGGAGAATATGAGCTACAAGTTATGGGTTATACAGACTCCGACTTCCAGGGAGATCCATATGATAGAAAGTCTACATGCGGTTAGTTGGCGATGTTTAAAGCAAGGCTCAACACCTAATTCCACCACCGATGCAGAATTTATAGCGACTTCAGAAGTTTCTAAAGAAGCTATTTGGATTAGAAATTTTATCACATAACTGGACATTGTTCCACTGTACTGTGATAAAAACAGAGTCATTGCGCAGGCTAAGGAGCTGATGGCGCATTCCAAGTCTAAGCAGGTGGAAAGGAAATATCGCATGATTAGAGAGATTATTGAACGAAAAAACACAATGGTCTTGAAGGTTCAAGGAATAGACAACATAGCAGACCCGCTTACTAAGGCCTTACCTCATAAGTTATTCGATAAACATGTAGAGGAGATGGAACTATGGTACCATCCAGATTGACAATAAGTAAGTGAAAGTTTGTTGGAGTTGTTGCTTAGAGCGCCAATTCGAATAATGTATTTTATATTTTATTATTTATTAATAAAATAAATACATTTTCATTTCAAACCTTATTAATGGTAATGTCATTATGCATATTAGATTAATGTATAAATATACTAAGAACGACATCGACCTTAGAATAGTCATGTAGTAATACTGGACACTAGGTAGACCGATATTGGGATAGTATTACTATTATAAACTATTATTAAAATAAATATTCATAGTCGTTGGTTTTGGAATACAGTCGAATTCCTATAACCTAGAAGACTAACACATGTCGTATATTGGAATTGGAGTTCCATTGGTTTAACCCAGTGTACCATTAGCAAGGGAAGCTCGTATAGACATGTGGGTATTCGTTGGAGCGAATACTGAATGACTCACAGGTGATTCCTAATAGTTAGAAGTACACACCACCGTCAATAGGAATCTCCTCGAGTCGAGTAGCATATATTGATCCTTTGACTATAGGATATCAATGATTTTGTGTGAGATCCTCCACACTTAGATGTCATGTATGTCAGAAAACTTTCATGGTCTGGCCTCTAGATGTTCGTTGAGTGTGGACCGATGCACTCGTTAATCAAGTGCGTATTAAGATAGGATCTGTCGGTCCGTATGTGTACCATAAGAGATTTAAGTATCCATGTGAGTAGACCCGACCGGTGGTTCGGTTTGGTTCGGAATCGGAACTGAACTGAACGGTTACCGGTTCCACGTATGTGGAACCAGAACTGAACTGGTTAATTCCGGTTCGATTCCGGTTCCACACTAAATGTGGAACCGGAACTAGAATCAAAATCGAACCTTTCGGTTCCGGTTCCATTTGGTTTTTTTTTTTTGCTTTATTGAAAATAAAAAATTGAGATTAATAAAATAAAATAATTTAAAAATTAAGAATTTTGAATTTATATAATAAACTTACATTACATAATTACATTAAATTACAAATAAAATTCTTATCTAAACAAATAAAAAAAATTAAATTAAAGAGCTTGAACTTAAATTTTTAAAAACTTAAGTAGTCTACGTATCCTCCAAGGGTGAGAGAAATCAAAGCTCACGTAGTTCCATTACATTTTAAAGATATTTCCCCATTGTAATTTTACAATTATTTAAATATTTAATTATCAATCATCATCAGTGTCTGTTGATCATTCAGCTCCAGTTCCGCTTGCATTTGCAGATGTATTATTGAACAAGTCTTTGAATTCATCAGGGGTATCTTGTTGTTGCCTCAGATCAGCTCGGGTCCAATCATCCGCACATGCTGGTTCTTCTAGAGTCCTAGGATGTAATGAAGACCATCTGACTTCCAATATATTACCTCTGATGCTAAAGTCTTGCTCAACCGCAACAGTGGAAACATATGATGCCATATCTCTTTAGCAATAATTGATAATACATGATATATATTTTGATGTCGGTTCCACCATTCAAGGATTTGAAATTTTTACTAACTAAACTTTCTGTTGGAAACTCAAAATTTGTAGATAAAAAATTATCTAATTTCAGGTTATTAGTCATGTTATCCCTATGTTTTTTATTTCATTATAATAACCAACGATCACCTGTGCTAAGTCTAGATTGAATTACGGTCGTTTCACTACCACTAGATTGTCCTACTGATTGCAAGTTATATCTTATAACATAATCATTAAATAACTCTATTAAATCAATTTTTATTTTAGCTATTATTCTTGTAATATCAACTTCATCTGATATTCCTAAATATTTGTAGTAAGCGGGCAATGCACTATTCAAATCTTCTAATTTAAATTTAGGATCAAAAACAGCAGTAATAAGATAAAGTAAATGAATGTCTCTAAAATAATTCAACTATTTTCGTTTCATAACATTAATAGCTTCAAACAAAACAATATCATTAGAATCATGACTATCAACATGCTCATCGAGAGTTCCAACAATATTCAAACTTTCAAGAATAAATAAATGTGTTGTAGGATAATAAACTCCGCTAAAAATTTGTGTAGTATCATCAAACACATTTAAAATCTCTAAATTTTTTCACAAATTTCCCATTGACTAGGAAAAAGTTTGATATGTTGAACATTTTGAGGAAAAAAAACTACATAATGCATCTTTTGTTGGAGTTCTACGGTCCCGAGGATCGAATAACAAGCAATGAAACAACATGCGAATACATCAAGGAGTTGCGGAATACTCACAATGATCGGTTGAGGTGATGTGGGAGACAACAAAAACTTTCTGCCCTCCTCCAAGATGCTTGGCAGTGGGCTGTTTGGTCCTCCAAGAAATTCGGCCATGGTCATCCATTGAAGTCTTCAAGCTCCAAGCTTCCAAAATGGATTCCAAGCTCACGAAATTAGTTCCCTATCACCTTATGATAACTCTATGTGTGCTAGCACTCTTGATTTTTGCCACAAAAATCACTTGCTTCTCTTTGTGTTTCGGTAAAACCAGAAACAGAAGAACAATTTGGCCTTGAGGCCGAGAGAGAGAGAATGAGCATTTTGGCTCCAAAAACGTGAACCAAAGAGAGAGAGATGAAAATGGTATTTGTTAATTGTTTTCCAAAAACAATTAAACATATACCAATTATTTGATTTTCAAAAAATTCAAACAAGTACAAGCTTTTAAAGCTTTTCATCTACCACCATCAATCAATCAATCAAATTATCACATCACTCAAAGTGACATGTGATTTGACGCTTGATGTGACTAATGATTTGACGCTTGATGTAACTTGCGTGCCACACTCTAATTTGAAATGCGAATGCGCTCGTAAACATTCCCGGGCTCGGGTTCGCTAATTCCAAATTAACGAATTTTCTGTTGCGTCGCAATTAAATCTAATTTAATTAAATATCATGCCTAGCATAATTACTATTCACGTCGCTTACGAATTAATTCTAAATTAACTCGTTCGCCCGAATTAAAATCTAATTTCAATTCCGCGTCGAAATCCAATTTCGTATAATATATCGAATATATTATTTAATCGATTAATTCCAAATTAATCGTTCTCTCTCTTTAAATGATATTTTATCCCAGATAAAATATCTCCGTAATTAATCCCAGATTAATTTTCTCTCTCATCAAATTAATCCCGGATTAATAAAGTGCGAGTCATACGTCATCAGTGAATCTTCGGGAAGTGACCCATGAGATCCCCGGATATGTTGGCAATAAATTCGGTCGTCGGACTATCCGAACACGTAAGTACCTAGTACTACGTTTGTACCGATTTACAAGACATGGTTGGCTTCTAGCAAAGCGACATGCCTACCCAATTCTCCAGAAATATCCTTACAGGAATAAATGATCTAAATCAGGCGTAATATACGTAGTATTGCGTATTTCGATCCAGTATAGGATGATCACATGCAAGGTCTGGGGCTGGTACAGTGTCTGCCCCGTACGAAGCATATATCGGATTACTAGCAACTAGTCTCTTTATTATCGGATAATCATGACCAAGTCATATTATCCCGATGGTTGCAACCCTTAGAGAACCAGTTCTGTATCCATGCACGATCATCATCTTCATATTACTGGAGTGATACTTCCGTCTTGACATCACACCCAACACATTACGATTCTCAATATACCCAGCAGAGGCGTACACAGAACCTGTTAAAGCCTTGGACGACCAAAACCAAAGTATATTGATTGTCGCAAGTATTAGCGGTGCAAGTCTCAGGTTAAGACCAAATACACCTACCCTGATTTCGGACTTCCATAGACACATAGTCATACTACCAATGGAATTCCGAAGGGTCTATCCAGAGCGAAGCTGTTTCCCGTATCATCGGTAAACACAACCTCATATCACACTTGCATGAGTATCATATACCCAAATATATGAGAACTATGTCGTTATGCCCTCACAACGCGCACAAGTGTAATACTAGTCTTTTACGCATTATCGATGTCCAATCTCGATAATACTCTGACTAGGGATATTTAATGATTTATCATTCGTGGACTGATATTGTCTCATATCATCTCAATCCAGGAACAAATCATAAGGACCTCCTATCATTTATACATCTTGGTGATCTAATCACAAATGATAAGAGAGCAATCCCATTTGTCACATAGTTAATCTGTATAACAACACCATGATCTGTACAAATAGTGACGATATGGGTCATAATTGTCCAACATCTTTGTATTGCAAAGCTTGACATAAAAGAAAATAAGTTGAATTCCAACGTGTTGGAACATCTCGTAAAGATTTTATCAGTTTAATACCATTAAATTTAAAAAACTTGGCCCATTCTCTTCTAACTTGAGAATATGACCAAATATAATAAGTGTTTTTTTAATAGGCTCAATGAAAGGTGATAATTTTTCCAAACCATCTTGAACACATATATTATGGACATGACATGTGCAACGAACATGAAAAATGACCCCCTAAATTTGGTTCGCATATTTCTATTAAATCATTGATTGATGCAGTATTTGCAGATGCCTGTTTAAATTTTACCTAATAAACCATATTCATCAAAAATTACTTTCATCATTCTATATATATTTTATGCAGTATGTTGTTCATCAAAAACTCTAAATGCAATAAGTCGTTTTTGCATGCTCCATGATGCATCAATCCAATGACAAGTCACACCTATGTATGTGTGTGTTCGCGAATGGTCACTCCAAATTTCAGAACAAATAGATAGAAATCCTTTAATATCTCTAAATATTTCATTTAAAATAATTTTACAATCTTTGTATAATTTAAAAATTTGACGTTTTATTGTATTTCTAGTCATTCTAAATGCAGCAGGATTTTAAGCATTTTGAACGTAATTCATAAAAGTAATTTTTTTCACCAAAACTTAAAGTAAGATGTGCCATACAAGTTAATTTAGCAAATTCTTCTATATTTTTAGCATCAGAATATTTAAAAAAATCTAAAGCACCAGTACCTCTACTAGATGATGCGTACCTGACCATTTGAGTTTGCGTCGTATCAAGTCCAAGTTCAACCAGATGATGTCTTTCCAGGTGCTTGATCATATTTTCGTATCCACCAGAAAACATCCGAGGAACGAGACTTAACTTCTCTTCTCTGTGAACCGATACTAGGGCCGCTCTCTTGGGTTGGCACATTTGACATTGTGTTCTCAGATGAACTTGCCATTTGTTGTTTAAGAATTTTTAAATAATTAGAGAATTGAGAATGATAAATTGTAATTTGTAATTGTAAATGAGAGAATTGAGAATAAGAGAATTGTAAGAATTGAGAGAATTGAGAATTGAGAAATTGGTGTGTTGAAATAATGAAAAATCACTAGATTTATACATTTTTAGAATTTTTTTGTGATACCTAAGCTGCCCCTAAAATTAGCCGTTTTATTACCGTTATTAGGGGTAATTTTGGAAATCCCTAAATTTATTAATTTTTTTTGCTCCCTGCCCCCAGCCCAACGACTAGTAGCCGTTGGAGGGATTGGTTGGAACCCTAGGGTTCCATCCGGTTCCAATCAGAACCAGTTGGAACTGATTCAGTTAGGGTTCCGGTTCCAACCGGTTCCGGAATCGGATCCTGAACCTGACCGGGTCTACATGTGAGTAATTCAATATTCTTAAAGACTTTGGCCAAATCTAATCACCTATGGTGGATCACATTAGTTGTAAAGAATCTCGGACATGTCGACATGAGATGTGCGCCTCGAAAACTTGACGGTGTACTTTATGTTTCCTAAGCACAACTCGGATAGCTTACGACTGATGGATTTTTAAACATATGTGATGACTTTGACTTATATAGTTTAGAAAGGTCGTTTGTGTTCTTCGTGAATTCGATGGTGGTCGAATTGCGTACATATTAGCTAGGCTTATATGACGAACATGTCTGAACTTAGAGAGTCCCACAATATGAAGTGTACTCGTTGAGCACTTGGGTAGCCGATTATTTTGATAAAAAAATATTTGATATTATAATTACCAACCAAGGTAATTAAGTGTTATTGAATAACATTGATTATTTACTTTGACCTAATTAGATTATTGGATTAATCCAAAATTACATAAGGGTTTTGTCGTAATTTCATAAATATCTCTACCATTTGAGGATATTTTTTGGTAATTATAAATATATAATTATGGGTGTATGACCAGTGCGTAATCACACACGTATAACGCAAGTGCACATATCGTTCAAGTAGTATAAAAAATCGATCCCATGAGGACTTAATTTCTATTGTTGTTATTAATTATTGATGCTAAATGTTTACATGTATCTAATTAAAGGGAGAAGAGAATGATTGCAGATTGGTTGGTTGAATGTGGATTTGCTAATAAATAAATAAATATATATATATAAAATAAAACAAAGGAAATTAATAATAAAGAAAATAAACATCTAGGATTGTGACTCCACACAATATTATTCTAATGATGAATTGATTTCCTTATATATGTGTAATAAATTAGATTGCTAACCTGGAACACGAAGATATGCAAAAGCCTCTTCCGATGGTCAGATGCAAACACCTAGTATAACCCAATTAATTATATTCCTATGTTAACCAAGTTACCTGAATTCATTAAGTTCAAGTTCCAATTATGGCTACCCCAGCCCGACAAGTATATTCCTATCCTGTAAGGAAATCTATTAAAGGGTTATTTATCCTCAAGGAAGATCGTGAGCTATTGAATCTAAGACTAAACCTAAAATCCATTTTCCAAGTTCATTTAAGGTTACCATATCAATCTTATTGGTGATCAAGTAACAAGAAGCATTAAGACTAAGACTCAGTAAACATGCCTAATGTATTACCCAATATATTAGAAAATCAATTATTAAACTCATAAATACTGTGTTTCATCACTTCCCTAGGATAAAAAGAAAATGCTGGGGTTATGGGATCCACTTTTACTACTTCTAATTTAGAAATCTCCCTTATTATAATATAGAAATTATCAGTGATATTACCAACCGACCATATAGGCGGTATCCTGATTAAGTCAGATTTTCAATTAAGTCCAACCAGCCATAAATGCGGTGTTATTATTTGTCCATAAACCAGCCATATAGGTGGTAATCATCTGTCACATAAAAACCGGCCATATAGGCGGTGTCACATTATGTCAATAAATAAAACTAGCCATTAAGGCGGTATAACCTTTAATTCATATTAAATTATAATTTCCATATTATAATTAAGGGAGATTGATCTAAACTAAAATAATAAAAACTTCACCCTTCCCCCAACGGAAATCTAACTACAAAACATAAAAGAAAACAAAACAAAAGAAAAGAAAATATTACTATTACTGAAAATAAAAATACATAATTTAAATTACAAAAATAAACAAACAAGATGCAATCCTTAAATTCCTTACAAACCTAAGGAAAACATGAGAATTACAAATGAAATGACTTGTTATTTATAGGAAAATCTAAAGACTTCCATCAATTGCTCCACCAAACACTCCACCAAACACTCCACAAAATCCTCCACCAAACACTCCACCAAATATGCCATAAGACACTCCACAAAACACTCCACCAAGCATGCAAGCATGTTTTGTGGAAGTTTGACAATTGTAAATTGTAAATTGTCATTTTCCATTTTTTTTATTTTTTGATAATGACTTTAGTAATTACACAAAATACATTGGATTATTCATTAATTTCGGTCTTGAAAACATTGGAATTAGAAAATATTTAAAATTTTAAAGTTGTAGATCTTTGAGTCTTCTTTAATCTGCAACTTGAATCGGCTCAATCGGATATCGGATGAAAAAGTTATGGCTAAAATACCAAACTTCCGCAAAATTAGAATTTAGGACTACACTTCGTGACACGTACAGTAAATTTTCGTTTTTGACCTTTTTTCCTCCGGATTTCATCGTTTTAGCCCCGAGTTGATTCTATTAAGTTCCAATATTATTTTTATCTGCAAAATAAACAAAAACACATCAAAATGTTAATAAAACTCGAGAATCTGTACAAAATATTAGGTTAAATGAGTGGGAAATAGTGATATAATTACCACTCATCACACCCCCAAACCTAACATTTTGCTAGTCCTCGAGAAAAAACAATAAAATAAAATAACATAAACATCTTTAAAATAAAATTAAGTTAAGCCACTTTCGTAGGGATCACAATTGCATTTAGCATATGCAACAAGCCTTTAAACCCCTAGGTGTCCCTAGTGGACGAGTTGTAGTCTCGTGAGGGTTTACATCAACGATACCCACAAACGTTTGATAAAAGTAAAAAGATAGTAAAACTAATGCACACAAAAACAAAAAGACAAGAGAAAATAAAATAAAAAGTTAGTGACCAAACATATGAAACTTCTACTCCAAGTTAATAGTTGTTTTCTTTCTTTCTAAATTACCGAATAAGTAAATTCTCCGATTATTTTTATCATTCTTCATATACACAACCGATAAAATATTATTCAACTCATTTTGCCCACAATAGTCACAAGTGCAGTTGAGGAGGGAGTAATATTTTTGTCATAAAGTTTTATCATAATTCACACATTTTTGTAGCAATGAAATAATTTTTTCTGATTTTTTTTTTATTTTTGAATTTTGTTTTTTATTTATATACAATATCTTCAGTCTATGTAGCGAGCTTTAGGTCGGTGGCTCCCAAACTAGTTGACTTTAGGGCAACAAGTGTTAAGACACCCCTACAGACTTAATTACTCAGACTTCATATATATATATATATATATATATTTTTTGCAACATCTTCGATCCATGTAGCGAGCTTTGGGCCAGTGACTCCCAAACCAGTTGATTTTAGGGCACTAGGTGTTAAAACACCCCAACGGACTTAATAACTCGGATCTCAGACGTTTTTTTTCACACTTTTTTTTTACTCCATTGCCATTTATAGATGCTTCCTCCTATTAAACTAGAACACTGAATATTACAAACTTTTCAATTACAGCTCATGTCCGTATGTTACCATGCATGTTGATAATATCTGTCAACTGAGCATATGAAGATCCATTTTAGTCAATTTTATGAAGAATTCACAAATTAAATAATTCAAAATGAAATAAACAAAAATTAACTTGTTTCGAAAATAGGTTTGAGATACGTATCAATAGTGGAAACTCATTACACAGCTATCTCTCATCAATTTCACCCAATTAATCAAGTTAAAAACAAAAACACAAAATATTTTTTTAAATTTTTGTAAAATTTTTCAATTTTTTGTATTTTTCGAAAAACTTTTGGACTAAAAATCTAATAAAAATAACACAAAATAAACAATATACTAATCAACTATTCCCTCCCCCAAACCTAGATGAGACATTATCTCCAATGTCTTAAACAATAGAAGAAGAGTTTAGAAGATCATACCTGGTTAATTGAAATTCTACAAAAATAATTACCGATTAAGATCTATGTCCAATTTACGCTTCTTACCACGATCGCTATCTGACCAGTTCAACTTGGAAAGAATGTGGTTGATTTTTGGTTCAAAGGTTAAGATTTGGTCAATTAATTCATCGGCCTTTGTTGCAGTCAGGAAAATATCTTGTACTGATTTTGTGACGAACTTATGTCTTTTGGCTTCCGCAAGAAATACAAACAGAAAATCGAAAAAATGATCAATGTTGAGTAATCCAATGGGCTTTCGATGAATGTTCAAGTGCGTCCATGATGCCACTGTGAATATCTCTTCAAACGTTCCAAGCCCACCTGGTAAAGCAATAAACGCATCAGCAGTATTGACCATTTCAAGGAGTTATTCAGAAATCCCCGAGACAATGCGTTCATCTCCATTTGTTTTTCCGATTATGTGTTCGTCCGCCAAATTTTTTGGAATGATTCCCAAAACGTGACCGCCAGCCTCCTGAACGGCTTTTGAAATGCTTCCCATCAATCCAAGATTGCCACCGCCATATACTAGGTGCATATTTCGTTCTGCTATGACTCTCCCCAATTCATTTTCAGCCTCAATGAACTCTGGTTTATTACCAGAGTTGGATCCACAGAAAACACAAATTCGTTTGACTTGCTGCTGTGAAGTTGCTTCAATTTTCTCTCTCTTATTTGGATGTATATCTGGATGTGTCGAAGAGAGAAATGTAGAGCTGAATTTATAGAACCTGAAAATGGGTGAGTAATAGTAGCACTAGTACCTACCAAATGACAATTATTAGATGAACGTTAAAATAAATCGTGAAAAGTCAAAAAGTTTAGATCTTGTCGGTGAAAATAAAGGAAATAAAAAGATAAAAGCAAATCAAAACAATTATTAAGGCAACAGAATTGTGTACGCAATACACCACTAGCTTAGTATAAATTCATAAGGATGCGTCTCAAGAATTCATTCTTTACTCAGCCATCACAAATTAATTAGCTCTCTTATTTGTGATTGCCAAACACCATTCATTCTGTATCAAAATGCTATGTTTGTGCTTTTCCCTACAAAAATATCACACAATATTAAAAACTCTACAACATGTATACACAAAATATGGAAACAAAATTTACAATAAATTACATGGGTTGCCTCCCTGCTAGCGCTGAATTTTTCGTCTTCAGCCAGACGTGACTGAAATCCATATGTTAAGGAGGTTTCAGGGTCATTTGGATGTCCGATTCAAGACAATCCCGTGTGCATTGCTTTTGAATGGTCTCTTCCAACGGTAAAGTGGCAAAAAGAGTTTTGTCTCATTCAATGCTCGTGCCACATTTTTAATCTTTGTCGCTCCAGTGGTTCCTGAAAAGAGAGAGAGAAAATCAGGAGGTCTCGTATGGTGCTTGACTTTGAATGGAAGTTCCATTCTGTCAAGCTTCTGGGCGATATCTTTGATCAGTACTCCCCAAAACAGTGATGTTTCTCCTGAATGTATGAGATCTTCAATATGGTCAATCATTTGCTCATCTGCTTGTCCTGCATCTTGCTCCACTTTTTCTTCCCATATGTATTTTAAAATTTCCTCATTCAATTCTTCATCTGTCATTTGAGAAATGCATGCTCCATAAGTGTCAACCTGAAGATGTAAAAATGTGTCTGATTTTAGGTCTTCATCCTCTGAGGTTGATGTGACTGGCTCATGTAGATCTTCTTCAAACATTTGTGCAATGCAAGCTCCAAGATCTTCATTTTGAGGATACATAGTTTCATTCTAAATTTTTATTGGTACAAACAGCTCTACTTATTGATCATCGTCGGAGTCAGAATAATAAAAATCAAGCAGTGACCTCGCTGGTTTGGGTTCATGAACTGATACCTCAGGTTCTTGATACTGCTCAGCCTCTTCCTCTGTTAGAGTGTCATCGTGAAATGCTTGGTACTCGAAGGCTTCATCAGTGTCGTTTACTCCTTGAGATGTGTAATTGATACTGCTCAGCCTCTTCCTCTGTTAGAGTGTCATCGTGAAATGCTTGGTACTCGAAGGCTTCATCAGTGTCGTTTACTCCTTGAGATGTGTAATTCAGGTTTTCTGTTAATCGTCTCGTTTGATCTGTTATTCTTTGTAAGGTTGTTGTTTGGTCCTCTATTTGACTCTGAAACATTTCAGCCATTGCATCCAACTTTTTGTCTTGTTTCTTGAACCAATCTTTGAGCATGTCAATCACCTGATCTTCCTCGGATGGTTCTGGTTCTTGATGAAGATCATAGGTTGATGGTGGATAAGATAGAGAATAAGGTTCAGTGAAATATGCTGATTCATCGTACCTTGAAGGATTCTGATAATTCTGCCACCTTGAATTGTAGTAGTGATTAATGCTCGGGTGGTTACCATCACATATCTCACATCTCCTTATTGCGTTCTGATATGGTTGAGCATATGTTGTGTTGAATGGTTCTGACATCCAGGGATAGCTGTTGGACTGGACAACAGGCCTCAGAAAATCGGACTGCTGCTCCCTGATTTGGGGTGTATCTTTGCCTCGTAAAACTCGTAATTTTTTTATCACCCAACTAAGATCCATGTCAACCACCTGAAAAATAAAAGAAGGAAATAAAAATTACAGATAAAACTAAAGAGAATTAGATACAAGTAAATTAGATAGCTTCAAAATTAATAACTCAAGAAAAATAAGTCTCCGGCAACAGCGCCAAAAACTTGACCAGTGCGTAATCACACACGTATAACACAAGCACACGTATCGTTTAAGTAGTATAAAAATATCGATCCCACGAAGACTTAATTTCTATTGTTGTTATTAATTATTGATGCTAAATGTTTACAGGTATCAAATTAAAGGGAGAATGGAATGATTGCAGATTGGTTGGTTGAATGTGGATTTGCTAATAAATAAATAAATAAATATATAAAATAAAACAAAGGAAATTAATAATAAAGAAAATCTTGTAAAGAGTAAAGTTGTTGATATTTGAGTCTTCTTTCATCTGGAACTGGAATTGTCTCAATCCGATATCAGAGTACAAAGTTATGGCCAAAATCAAAAATTGCGCAAAGTTTAAATTGTAAGCTGTTAGAACGGCCTTTTTAAGTTTCTTGCCTCCAAAATGTAAATGTCACATCCATTTTTCTAGTTATGCATCCAAAGTATTGTTTCACCTATACAAGAATAAAAATGACAATAAAAATATATAAAACACAAATTTAATTATTATTTCACAAATGTGTTAAATTAAGGGAATTAATGAAACTATAAATGTAAAATGATTAATTTTCCTTTTAATAAATGTACAATTTTTAGTGTTCATCACCAATCATATACACAATTTTTAATTACAATGACAAATATAAAAAAAATAATCATATTTTTTCAATTACAATCTCAGTCACAATGACGGTACCGATATTCAATCATAATTATAAGCCACAATTATAATATCATTTTAGTTGCCTAAAAATATATTTAAATATGTTCAACCCTAAAAAAATATACTTTAACCGTGAGTATTTTAATTATAATTAAAAAATTGCTGGAAACCACTAATCTTTATCAAATGATGTATTCAAATGAGCTATTTTTTTTTTGAAATCGTTCAAAACCCCGTTGTCAAACCATCTCTTCCGGGTTTAAGCGGAATATGTAAAACCCCTGATTGTCCTAGACTTTTATAAGAAACGCATTCACTGGATTCGAATCCAAGACTGAAGGTTAGATCTTGAACCCTACACCATCAAATCATGGTTAAATTTAACTCAATGTTACTTTCATTCTTTTACATTTTGACCTTCTAAAACACTTGCTCATTACTCCAAATAACTAATTCCCATTTATATCTTTATAAATTATTAAATGTTGGCATAAAGGTTTTTTTTTTTTTTTCAAAAATTTTTTTGTATAATTTTTGGTGGGTTTGTTTTTATCTTATGGGAAATGCTAATGAGTGCCCTTAAAGCACTTGTTAATGATCCATTTTAGGAAAGTTTTTATAGGAAAAATGAAAAAGTAATTAATGTTTTGATAATTTTTTACTTTCCCCATAAAAATGATATGAAAACTTACCAAAAATGGATCCTTAATAAGTGCCCTTAGAGCATTAGTTAGCATGACCCTTATCTTATTTTGTGTTCTTGTATTTAATGAAGTGTTGTTAAAGTGACCGAGTTTAGTAAATATTCAAAACACATGAGCACGTTTTATCTGTGTAGAAGTCAAAGATGGCATGCAAGTCAGTCCACCAACTGCGTTTTATTAAAAAAATTAATTAAGCTTGAAATAGAGATTTATAAAATAGGGATATGCATATTATCAAAATCAATATAAAACTATAGTTTGAATTAAATAATAAAGAATTAAAAAATTAAAATTATTTATGAAATTTATTAGGAATTTGTCATTTCAAGAATTGATCATGATAGAAAAGATTTTTTAATATTTCTCTATTTATTTATTTATTTTTAAATATATTTATATATATAACATAATATTATTAAATCATTATATGAGTGTCTGAATATCTCCATTATATTCTAGAATTTGTATTAATATAGATGGGTTGATTAAGGGACCAAGTGAAAATAACTCCCATTCTCAATGTCACTTTCTGAAAATAGCCAATAGGTATTATACATGTGTACAAGTGATCGGATAGAAAGGACACATGCCATTGAATTTAGGTTCAAACCAAACAAATATAAACCATATCATCGTCGTCTTCCCCAAGGAATATTATCTGGTGGTATAAGATTTAAGATCCGATTTTTAAGTTATGGATTTAAATCTAAGGGTGTATTTTTTATAAGAGTCTGGGACAGCTAGATGTTTTACGTTTAAATTCGGATCAAGTGATTTATGATGAAATTTCAAAAAAAAGAAATAAACGACATCATGAATCAATGAAAACCCATATGCTTTCATTCGTTAAACGGGTTCTTAGCCATTTTATTCAATATTCATTTAGAAGAGGAGGAATACAGTTACACCTTCTTTCTCTCAGTTTAATTAATTAATTAATTATTTGATAGGCTATAGCTATAGACAAACACCATTTAGTTTGGTTTTGAAGTGCGATTGTAAATATCCTATGCTCCGAATTATTATTATATTATATATTTAAGTCGTTTAGTTTAGGTGTATGCGCCTTCTAATTATAAATTTAAGTAATAATAATTTTTATAATCAATCCAAGCCAAACCCATCATAATTGAACTATTGAAGGGTCATATATAATAATAATTATTATTATTAAAAAAAAAAAAGAAAGAAGAAGTTGCAGCAGAAGAAGAATGAACAGAGAAAGTAAAATGGACATCAACGGCGTTCTGCCGGCGGAGTGCATTTGCCACATCATCTCTCTGACAACTCCACGCGATGCTTGCAGATCATCAATGGTATGTCATGCCTTCAAATCATATGCAGATTCAGATTCCGTGTGGGAGAAGTTTCTGCCCTCCGATTACAAGGATATCATTTCCACTTCACTCTCTGCTTCATCTTTGATCACTTCCTTGTCTAAGAAGGATCTTTATTTCCATCTTTCTCGCAACCCCATCATCATCAACGATGGTACCATGGTCAGTCAACGTTGACTTTTCTCCTCTCGTCTACCTACAATGGAATTTGGTTTTAGGGTTCATTTAAAAAAAAATAAAAATGAGATAATGATAGAGAATCCTTTATAGCCAATGATTCATTGATTCAGCTCTTGCTCTTACGAATATATAGCTTTGAAATTTCCCCTGCTTTTTAATTCTAAACAAAGGTGACTTAATATTTTTTGGGCCGATTTCTACATAAATTTGATGTGCAAATAATTTACATAGTGGCATTGATATTGGGTTTTTTTTTTTTATAATTCTGGGTAGTCTCAGTAATTGAATTTTCTTGTGGAATGGAATTGCTAAACCTTGTTTGTAATCATTAATACTTGTATGAACTACTGGCCGAAAAAGAAGAAGAAAAGAAAGCTATGGAGCATCATGATATGAATACTAATATTAACACCTGCAACTTAATCGAATGTCAAACCAAACATGGTGGTTGGCTTGTTATTCGTTGTAATATTCAAATGATGACATGCTAACTAATCTAAAATCATCACTTAGCGCGCACTTGAATTTTCTTATTGTAAAGTTTGTGATATCCAATTGTATGTATAACCGTACTATATTATACTACACATTTGTCTGCAAAACCCGGATATTAAAGTGGGAAAGTAATCTTGCTGACATTAATTGCCATTCTCCTTCAAACAGAGCTTTGCATTAGAGAAAGAGAGTGGGAAAAAATGTTACATGGTTGGGGCAAGAGGGCTTTGTATAGCATGGGGAGAAAGACCCAACTATTGGAAATGGACTCACATACCAGAGTCTAGGTAATTTGTTCTATGTTGGCATTCCACATTTTCACTTTTACTTTTAGTATTAGTGTGTTACAATCAATTTTATCAGAAGTTTCTCCATGAATGTGTCAATTCATTGGCAGGTTTCCTGAGGTGGCTGAACTCAAATCTGTGTTCTTAGTTGCGGAAATAGATGTCAAAGCAAGGATAAAGACCAGAATTTTGTCCTCAGGGACCAACTATGCGGCTTACCTTGTGTTCAAGTTTGCCAAGTCCAGATATGGATTTCAAAGAAGATCTTTAGTGTTTGGAGTCCATGTTGAAGGAAGCGATAATGAGGAAAGGCGAAGAAGATTGTTTCTTGATCCTTCAAGAAATACGCCTCGAGTATCTCAAGACAGAGGAGAAGGATGGATGGAGATTGAGATGGGTGAGTTCTTCAACGAAAATGGAGATGATGGCATGTTGGTATGTAGCCTCTTTGATTTTGATAGATACAGCACCAAGCATGGCCTCATTATACAAGGAATTGAGCTTAGGCCGAAAAATCGCTAATAAATTGAATTATTATTTCTTTTACACAGGAAAATTTTGTGATGAATATGTTAAAGTTAAGATGTATTCAAGGTCATTAATTAGGTGAACATAATATGCTACTTTTAAGATCAAAGTTGTATTACTGATGGTTGTGGTATTTTATCTTTCTAGATATTGAGTAAATAAACTATATGTCAAGATTTGCTGCAGATCCCTATAAGATTGCTGCCATGTCTTCAGGGCCACGTACTACTACCATAGGTGGTTTTACCCTTAGACCATTTAGGCGGTCGCCTAGAGCCCATTCCAAATGCAAGGCTGCTACTTGAGATGCCGGATATTTCAAAAGACTCGTTGTTTATATGTATGAGTTCTTCCTATCAGCCAGGAGATAGTAACGTGGCCGCTGTCGATAAGGAATTATTATGTGACTTAAATACTGTGATTGACAGAACTATCAGCATCGATTGAAACAGTTTGCTGATCTCCATCGGAATTTCAAGGTAAGGGATATGGTGTATTTAGTACTGTTACAAATGTATTGTGAAAGAGGTGGCAGAAAATCATTGAACTAAAGTGAAACCAATTGCAAATAGGTTTTGTTTTGGATTTTCTGGAAAACGATTATTTTGGTTTGGTTTCGAATCAATATAGTATACCGCAAATGTATGAAAAAAATTAAATAATCTTTTCTTTTAAATATAACTAGCATAGAGCTCGCACTTTGTACATGTTAAGTATATTTTTAACTATAATTTCAGATCATAAAAAAAACATAATGTTATTTTAGATATTGATTTTGTAAATGTTTTGAATCTCATCGACTTTATAATCTAAATGAGATAAATTTGATATATATATATATATATATATATATATATATAATATTCGTTTGTCTCGCAATTATCAACTAATATTTCTTATTCACGTTAGAATTTCTCTATCTTCCTTATCTCTCATTTGAAATTATATCCATAGTTATAAATAACTTTTAAAATGCTTAATTTTCTTTCGAATGAATTCAAATGAAATTTAATGTAATTTATTCAATTTAAACTTAAAATTTCTTATCTAACTTCAACTCTTGATCAATTCAAATTCATTTTACAATAACTAACGGTCAGAGTTTATATGCTGAAGGATAACAAATAATAAAAAGCACATAAAAAACTTATAGAAATAATTTAAAGTTCAGATCAACTTTGCAAGAATCTGCATCATAAAGCACAACAAATAATAAAAAGATTATGCAAAAAATTATAGAAATCATTTAAAGTAAAATAACAAATAACAATCAACAATAGACCCGAAATCAATAAAATGGTTAGGTTTATTATTTATTTTTCTTACTTTAACAAGAAATTATGTTTTATATTGTAATAAGTCTCTTATTTTAATAATTTATTATTTATAATTTATAATTTATATTTCTTATTTTAAATGATAGTATAATATGTTTTCTTATTATAATAGAGTTCTTATAAAATTATAATATGTATTTTTAGGTAATAGGCTTTTATTTAGTGAGTCACCATGTGGCGCGATGAGAAGACTGAGAAATATTTAACTTTTATATATACTAGCTTGGGGCCCGCACTTTGTGCGGAGAGCTCATATTTGACTATAATTTTATATGATAATAAAAGCAATCTCAAAATAACATTTAATAAGAATTGAATTTACTAATTTTATTCTCAATTAAACTAACAAATTATTTCAAATAATTTGATAATTCGAACATAATTGAGGGTTAGATTCTCAAATAATAACCTATCTGTGAATTCATATAAATCTAAATATTGGCAAGATTTGAATAGATAAATAAACAATGAGGTAAAATTTTTACTTAAATTTTTTTTAATCATAGAATTACATTAGAATGATATCTAAACAACTCATTAAAATTGTTATAATCTTGATATTTTTATCCCCAAATAGTAGCCTACTCAACTTAATTTTTACCGACTTTCTTTTAAAAAAAAATTGAATATTTTTTATCACCTCTCTTTCCTTTATCCATTTTCTTTTACTTTCTTGGTAACCTGAAAATCTCAAGAAAACAATGAAGCAATTATGAACTCTTACACTGCGCATCATCTAAATTTTTCTAATAAAAAATATAATTAGCCTTGACATACACATTGCAAATCATTAATCTGATTACTTGTACAATTATAACAAAATGACAAATTAATCAAGAACAAATAAATTTGTGTTCCAAAATTCAAACAATGAAATCAAAGAACAATCAATAAATCATCACTTGAGGTAAGAACTATACCCCAAGTTCCCATACGGAGATTAAAATTAAGGATGGCAATGGGCCGGACCGGGCCCGGCAAGAAAAAAAAGCCCGGGCATGGGAAAAGCCCGACCCGACGCTTTATCTGACCATTTTTTTAAATAAAAATTAAAAAAATTAAAAACATACAAATACAAAATACAATCACACTATATGCAAAAATAATTCACAAATAAATCAAAAATTTCACCGATAAATTAACAATTTAAATGTTATAAACATATTAATATATATATATATATATGTTTTTTTTTGTTTAAGCCCGGGTAGGGCAAAGCCCGGGATTTTGAGTATATGGCCCGACCCGAGTTTTTCTGCAAGTTTGATGCAAAGATCCAATGATGAACTGTCATCAAATAATTTTGAGAAGACCCTTTATGATGAAGTAAATAACATCTATGTCGAACTATTACTTGAAGCTGAAATTCTCAACCAGTGAGGGAGTATGGGTTGTCTGTGGAAGTTAGAGAATGGCAAGGAGCTGCTTCAGAACAACTTCGAAGGAAACTTTGTGCATCACTGACGTTGCATGGCAAAAGAGGAAAGATAACGAGGATGAGTCTGCGGAGGTGGAGACTACCGATCCCCGACCCGAAGAGACTGTCTAGTGTGGAAAGATTGGATAAGAGCTAGAATCTATGATGCTCACTAGCTCAGATAAATTAGTGAAGGTCGGGGTCGGATTGGAACAAAGTCTGAAAGAGAAGCTCATTGAATTCCTTAAGGAATATACTGATGTTTTTGCTTGGAGTCGTAAGGATATGCCCGAGATTGATTCTTGGGTCATAAGTCACCGCATGTCCATTTATCAAGCTCACAAGGCGGTGAAGTAGAAGAGGATGACCTTTAATCAAGAGCGGTATAAATCCATCTATGCAGAGGTGGACAAATTATTACAAGCATGGTTTATCAGGGAAGGTAAGTACCCAGAGTGGGTATCGAATGTTATCTTGGTCAAGAAGGAAAACGAAAAGTGGATAATGTATATGGATTTACCCGACTTGAAAAATCTTGCCCGAAAGATAGCTTCCCACTTCCAAAAGTTGACCAGTTAGTGGATTCAACAGCCTGTTATGGGCTTCTCTGTTTCATTGGTGCATTCTCAAGTTATAATTAGATTAGGATATTCATCGAGGGCGAAGAGAAAACAACCTTCATTACTGATTATAGGTTGTATTGCTATAAGGTGATGTCGTTTGGATTGAAGAATGTAGGGGCAACATATCAGAGGCTGGTGAATCAGGTCCTCTGTTGGGTAGATGTGGAACTCCTAGGGTCAGATCGGTGTCTCGCGTAGCGGAAATGGGTCTAACCCGTGGATATCTAGCATGAGTATTTTTAAAATATTTAATGAAATAATATATTCCATTTCGAGTATGTAGGAAAAAAACGGGGCTGATATTTCAATGCTTTCTTTCTTCAGCCTTCAGCTATCTGGAAATAGAGAGCTGAAGGCAATAAGATTTTCTACCCTAAAACCTTTCAACCTTCCCTAAACACTCTCAAAACACTCAAAATTATTTTTAACATCAAAACTAACATCAACACATATTATAGAACAAAAATCATGTTTTTAAAATATCAATATTTTTACAAAAATATAAATTTATTCTAAATACGCATTTGCATAAATTTTGAATCCAAAACACAAACCAAATTAGAATCCCACGATGAAGTGACTCGTGAATAATTCTAGGTCACTCAAAGGTGGTCAAATGATTCTAGAATGATATCCTTAACTCTAAGCTATTATCTAGAGTTCCAAACTCTAATTTTATGTCTATGTCTAACATAAATATTTTGATCCAATTGCAATCATATTGTGTTTATACTTCCAAAATCCTAACACAATTAATTAATCTAATTTCAACATTATGTATCTAATACATAATTCAACACTTACTATTTATAGGAAAACTTAAGCAGTTTTTAATTAAGAGGAGTTATAATCAACTTTTATGTGGCCTTAATCTAATTTGTCTAAATATGTATAATTATGTATGACTAATCTCCATTGTCTACCACATTGATTTAATCCAATTGAATCAAGACAAAGATTATGAAATTGATTAATTCAATGTTTGCCAGTTTGATTTAATACAATTACCATAATATCCTCAAATGCTAGAGATAATTATGATTTTACAATTAAACCATTGTGTAATTATTGAATTAATCCAATTAATCCAATCAGGTCCCAAAGTAAATAATCAGTTTTATCTAATAACACTTGATTATCTTAGTTGATAATTATAATATAGAATATTATCTTTAATCAAAATTAATTGGCTACCCATGTGCTCAACCAGTACACTTCATATTAAGATTCTCTAAGTTCAGACATGTTCGTCATATAAGCCTAGCTAATATGTACGCAATTCGGCCACTTCCGAATTCGCGAAGAATACGAACCAACTTTCTGAACTATACAAGTCGAGGTCATCACATATGTTTAACAATCCCTCCGTCGTAGGCTATCCGAGTTGTGCTGAGGAAACATAGATTACACTGCCAAGTTTCTGAGGCGCACATCTCAGGTCGACATGTCCACGATTCTTCATAACTGATGCGATCCACCCTAGGTGAACGACTTTGGCCAAAGCTTTAAGAATCGTGACTTTACTCACATGGATACCTAAACCTCTTATGGTACACATATGGACCGATGGATCCTATCTTGCTTCACAATTGATTACTGAGTGCATCGGTCCATACCCAACGAACGTCTAGAGGTCAGACCATGAAAGGTTTCTGACATACATGGCATCAAAGTGTGAAGGATCTCACACAAAATCAATGTTATTCTATAGTCAAAGGATTACATATGCTACTCGACTCGAGGAGATTCCTATTGACAGTGGTGTGTACTTCTAACTATTAGGAATCACCTGTGAATCATTCAATATTTGGTCCAATCAATACCCACATGTCTATACGAGTTTCCAAAACTCATGATATATCGGGTTAAACCATTGGAACTCCAATTCCAATATATGACATGTACTAGTCTTCTAGGTTATAGGAATTCGACCGTATTCCAAAACCAACGATTAGGAATATATATACTTTAAGAAAAATTTACAATAGTAATACTTATCCCAATGAAGCCAAGCCTTAGCTCTGTCTTTCAAGGAATAAGGGAATACACGTAGGCGCATTGCTTCCTCCGCCCCTCGAATGTAGTTGAATATGCCACAAACTTCCAGGAAGTTGCTGATGTGGGCATTGGGATCTTCAATTGAACTTCCCCCAAATTGGACTGATTGATGTATCATTTGAATGCATGTTTTGATGTCACAAGCATTTGCAGGTAGGGTGGAAGTACAATGCATGATATGAAGCCATCAACCACCAGAATTGTTCTATCTCGAATGGGAATTGGTGGTGCAACCTCCAAAGGTTCAGGTTCTTGATTATTCATGTTGATCAGTGCTTTTTGATCTTCTCGTCTTTCCCTTCTTAACTGTCTAATAGTCCTCTCAATTTCTGGGTCAAGCGGACAAATTTCAAAACTTCTACTTCTTCTCATGTAGTGTCTGAGAACCTGAAACACAAGAAATAATAAAAATAAGTAAAAATCTTAGACACAAGTAAAATATTTAGCTTCAAAATTAATAATAAAAGAAAAATAAATCCCCGAAAACGACGCCAAAAACTTAATCAGCGGAAAACACACGCAATCATATGTACCGTACAAGTAGTATAAATGTATCGATCCCTCGAGGACTTATCACTTATGTTATTAATTATTAAAACTAAATTTCTACAAGTATCTAAATTGATTTTTGGTTGGATGGTATTTTTACCTAAAATAAACAAGTAAATAAAACTAAGGTAGATTTCAAGATGAATTAATGATATGAAAATATTCAGGGTTGTGAATCCTACCAATATACTTCTAAAGATGAGTTGATTATCTTATGCTTGTGTAATATACTAGTTTATTAACCTGGAACACGACGATATGCAAAAGCCTCTTCCAATGGTCAGATGCAAACACCCAAAGTAACCTAATTAACTATATTCCTATGTTAATTAAGAAATTCTGAATTCATTAAGTTTAAGTTCCAATTATGGCTACCCACGCCCGAAAGGTATGTTCCTATCCTGGAAGGAAATCTCTAAGGTGAGTGTGAGATCATGAGCTATTGAGTCTACGACTAAATCTAAAATCTCTTTTCCAAGTTCATTTTAAGTTTACCTAAACAATCTTATTAGTAGCCAATTAACAAGAAGCATTAAGAACTAGACTCAATAAATAAATCAAAACATCACACAAGACATAAGAAAAGTCAACTTATTAAATCATTGATATTGGTTTTCATCACAACCCTAGACAACGTATTTAGTTACGACACATATCTAGGACTACTAAAGACATAAATAAATAAAACATCATAAAACAAGTTGAAAAATAAAAAGTTGAAATAAAATAATGAAATAAAATGCTGGGATTAGGGGATCCACTTTTAATATTTCAAATCTAGAAATCTCATTTATTATAATATATAAATTTGTATTATATTACCAACCGACCATATAGACGGTATCCAATTAAGTCATGTTTTAATTAATTCCAACCGACCATAAATGTGGTATCCAATTAAGTCATGTTAAAATTAATTTAATTAAGTCCAATTGACCATAAATGCGGTATCCAATTAAGTCAGATTTTAAGATAATTTATATATTATAAAATAATGGAGATTAATCTAAATTATCATAATAAAGTTTCACCTTTCACCATAACAGAAAGAAGTTACCTACTCATGCTTTAAGTAAAACAAACAAAGTTTTATTAATAAAATAAAAAGAAAATACAAGAAAGCTGAAATTAAACAAACAAGATACCCACTTCTTAGTATTCCAGATAAATTCCCTAAAAGAAAGTATGAAGAATTCCTCTGATTTGGGCTTCAATTTATAGGCTTCAAAATCGGCCTACGTCGCGACGCAAAATACTTGTGCGTCGTGACACGCGCTACAATGATGACAAGTGTCGGCAGACTGTATTATTGTCTCAAAGTCGTGACGCGTTGAGGGTTTAGTGTCGTGACACATGTCGGCATGAAGCTTCAGTGAATAATTACTTCCGCGTCGCGATGCGCATAGTCCTCTGCATCGCGACGCACCTTGTAAAATTCCAATTTTTCCCTTTTGATCCAAATCTCATCGTTTTAGCCCCGAATTGATTCCAGTAAGTCCCGATATTTTATTTATCTACAAAATAAACATAAACACATCAAAATATTCATAAAAATCAAGAAACTATACAAAATATTAAGTAAAAAGAGGGGTAAATATTGATATATTTTTCGCTCATCAGTGAAGGATCTACAACACAGGTTCTACGTAAGTCGAATAAAATATCAAGGTCTCCTAAGAGATTATTTTTAACATCTGATGTGAGTCTTGATGTTCTCCTCTTGGAGGAAACAGATCCGACTATGTATAAAGAAGCGATATTGGATATCGATTCGGGAAAATGGTAGGAAGCCATGAAATTCGAAATGGATTCAATGCATGACAATCAAGTCTGGGATTTAGTTGAACTTCCTGAAGGAGTTAAACCTATTGGTTGTAAATGGGTTTACAAAAGGAAGCGAGGGCCCGATGGAAAGGTGGAAACCTTTAAGGCCCGATTGGTAGCGAAAGATTACACACAACATCCTGGGATTGACTATAATGAAACTTTTCACTAGTAGCCATGCTAAAATCCATTAGGATTTTTTTAGGCATTGTTGCATATCACGACTATGAGATATGATAGATGAATGTGAAAACCGCTTTCCTAAATGGATTCCTTGAAGAGGATATCTATATGGAACAACCAGAGGGTTTCATATCTAATGAGACTTCAAACTTGGTTTGTAAGCTCCAAAAGTCTATTTATGGACTTAAACATGCATCTCGAAGTTGGAATCGTCATTTTGATTAGCTAATTA
>SKCR01022868.1:0-56328 GCA_019454045.1 Zanthoxylum bungeanum
AGTTAACATCCAAATGTGATTCCACATCTTATTGAAACTCTACTACATAATGTATGATGAAGCAAAGTCACGATATTCATGCATGCACTAAATGGTATAATGGTGTTATCACTAAATAATATGAACACCAATCTCAACGGTTGTCCTTTTTCATTTGAAATTTCTGTATTCGTAATGACTGAATATGCTTCTTATGATTCGTAATGTATAAATAACTTGGCATCTGACAATCTGTTGATTTGGCTGGCTTGAAGGTAAAAGGAACAGACTACAATACAGCAGATGGCACTTGTGTTCGTGATTATATTGACGTCAATGATCTGGTTGACGCCCATGTAAAAGCTCTTGAGAGGGCAAAACCTAAGAAAGTTGGAATCTATAATGTTGGCACCGGAAAAGGTACACACAGATGTTCTTCTGATAGCATTTTCCTGTATTCTATTCCAGATTTGCAAATATAAGTTAAATTAAACCTCGTTTTTGCGTTTCAATGACCAGGGAGATCAGTAAAGGAGTTTGTTGAGGCATGTAAAAAAGCAACATCGACAAATATCAAAGTTAATTATGAACCTCGCCGCCCAGGTGACTATGCTGAAGTGTATAGCGATCCAACTAAAATCAGACTTGAACTGAACTGGACAGCTAAATACACTAATCTCCAAGAAAGCTTAGAGATCTCATGGAGATGGCAGAAGTCTCATCATGGTGGGTATGCATCCATTTAGGGCACATATTAATGGCCATTTCGAAATAGAAAACAAAAGCAGAGACCCCCCCTGGCAGTCAGAGTTACAGAATAGGTGTTTAAATTGAGTATATTCTTTTTTAATTTATATCAAATTATGGTTTAGAATTAGAGAGGTCCTCATTATTCAATGTATTTGAACAGATGATAATAGCTAAATAATCATATGATATGCCATGGTGCTGCTATACACCACTTTTCATTCATTCTCATGATTGATTGCTGTTTTTGGGAATGCTACTTGATTAGTGTTTTTGAATCTACTATAAAGAACAAATATTTTTAATATTGAGAATATATTTTTAAAATGATTTGAAACACTCTCAAATGCCTTTTAGTTTAGATCCTACACCCGCCTAACTCTCCAAGATCACATAATGTTAATCTTAGGGCATTCCTAAGGGGTCTGAAAATTTCTGTCTTACTAATGGGCTGATGGAGTAAATCTTCCTACAGAATAAATTAAAAGTGACATCGTCTTTAGACTTGTTGATGATGATGTCCCCGTGACTTGGTGGTGTAGCGTTTAGGATCTCACCTTGAGGTCCTTGGTTTGAATCCAATGAGTGCGTTTCTTGTAAGAGTCTGAGACAGTCAAGGGTTTTACTTGCTCTGCTTAAGTAAAAAAAAAATTTGTTGATGATGCTCTTACCCAACTTGTTGCCATTTGAGCAACAGCTCATAGTGTGTTTTTGGGGTGAGAGTGGTTGACCTTTTTTGGTCTAGCCAAATGAAATCCTAAGGTGAGATTTTTGTGACCAAATCTTCATGCTTAAATTTGGAGTTTCTTTATATCGAATATTACGGCGGTAATTGTGTACCTTGTAACCTTCCACAGATCTCGCTGCTTGTGCATTAAGAAGTATATTCCTATTTTAACATATAGAGACGTATCTTATCCAACAAGAATTTTTTCTATGAACTGCAGATGATGCACCTTCATCAAGCCCGTGCTTTGGAATTCTCATAAAAGTGTTGTGAGAAATATGTTTGTAACTTTTATTGCACTAATGTATACATTAAAATTAATTTTTTTTTTAAATAAATAAAAAAAATTGCCTACATGATGTAGCCTACATCGTTTGCTATTTCTATATTTCATGTTTTTTTTTTTTAGGATGTAAGGTTTTCTATCCAAAAATATTGGTATAAGAATTTAGGCTAGATTTTAAAAATATTCCTCTGACCTTGGACCAAAATTCAACTAATTACGGATTAAGAGCCTAAAGGTCAAACCCTTTTGTGAAAAAATTTGAAACACCACAGAAACGTCTGCTAATAAGATATACAAAAAATACAAATGTAATTCTGTAAACTTCTGCTTTATGTAGGGGGGATATAAACTTAACCCCCAAAAGACCATCAAATTTTAACAATCAAAAATTACTTGTTCGTTCTTTCATCGGGGGGAAAATATAATTCCAATTTCAACCCAAAAACTTCACAGAGGGTTTCTATTCATCACACACTGTATATCGTGTGCCTGCTACAAAACTGGTTTCAATAAAAACAACTTTCTTCTGCTACAAATGAATGTGATACATACTTTTAGCTATTTGATCTGGGAGCAATCACAACACCTGGAAAATTTTCCAACTGTTTGTTAGTAATACTTTAGTTAAAACCAAATGAAAATCACATGGTTTATTAGCTGCACTACCCGACCCCAGCAAATATCGGTACGAACAAGATTCACTTGTGTTGTGTTTTCATAAATTCGAGATTTCCAAATACTTGAAACCATTGAACCAGAGACCCCAAATTTGGAATATAAAAGACAGATTCCAATATCATACAGCTTTCATCTGAGAGATTTCAACTATGTTTATTTTTAAATACCGAGTTCTAAAGATGAAAAAATAAATAAATAAATCCATAAAAAATAAAGGTACTACAAGTTTCAATTACCTCAATTTAATACTAAATGGAAGGGGCATGGACACAATTGGTTCTGAGATCCCCAAATGTTCCCTCAAATCTGGTTAGCCTTTGTCAGATGAGCAATCAATTTTCTACTCCACAGGAAACTTTGTCAACCAGCTTCAGCTCCAAATCTTTGTTCCAGGAATTCATCAAGTTTCCCCCAGTTAGGGGTTGAAGAACCAGTTGAATTATCCGTAGGCAAAGATCGAATGCATCCAAGAATGTGTTTAATTTCCCGATACAGTCTGAAAATTTTAATTTTAAAAATTACCACGAATGGAAAGTTGTAAAGCTAATTCCAAGTAAAGTAATTAACAGATTTTTTATAAAGAAGAGGATGACAGTACCTCTCCTTTGCTTGTGGTGTACTAATCTCCAAGCGAGAAAATGATTCTGAAATTATTGAATGGAAGATTATGACAACTTGCCTGCAGAAAAGGTATGTCAAAAACCATAGGTATGTCCATCCCGTGAACCATGGAAACTGAAAAACATGTAGTTCACTAAACCAGTTTATTATTACGTCACCTGAAAATTGCCTGAACATCAACCTCGTGTAAAGTTCGAGACAAAATGCGTTGAAGGTAGCTCACTTCCTGAAAACAGATTGAATAAACTAATCAGATGAAAATCAATAGCTGGAAAATAATAGCCAATTAACCAGAAACTGCAAAGAAAGAGAGTATAATAGAGTATTATACAATCTAGTAAATGATCAATCACGTCAATAACCTTTGTAAGTGATCGAGCAAACTGACTGGGTTGTAAATCACCATCATCAGGTCTATTCCAATCCTGTACTATCTGAGGCAACTGACGCAGGTGGTGCAACAGCCTTTCTCTCATTATTTGAACCAGCTTTGAATGTATTTCATCTCGGTGAACCTTGTAATCCTAAACGGAGACCAGAAAGAAAAGATATGTATATGGTCTACAGATTGTACGTTATAACTAAAAGAAATAACATGCAATGTGAAACTCCAAGCGACACTTGAATGTGTCCCTGTTTACAAATTCTCAAGAACAAAAGGGAATCACATACTGATATCCTAGAAAAAACATTGCACCAGCTCAAAATGTAGCAGACAAGTGAGCGCGTGCGCACACAAACAACCACTAAAAAAATGCTGTTTGATGTAACATAAAAATACCTGCGCTACTCGATCAATCTCTGATAGCAACAACGCCTTTCGTGTCTCAGGTACTTTCAGAAAGAGAATTTGCCTGATTGCTTAGTCGGGAAACAAAGAAGAAAGTCATAAATTGACATAGCAACTTCAGATATATGGCGATCATGCAAAAAGAAAATGAACAAATAAATGCATACAAGGATCACAGCACAAAAATAGAAAATTAGACACAGAAAAAATACTTAGAAATGTTTTCTTGCTTGTAACAAGAATGATAAAAAAAGATGGCACAATATTTGAAATGCATAGGCTGTGCAAATATGTGCCTGTATCCATAAACTAAAGAAAAATGACATCCAAGCACCCTTCAAGTTGTCATAATGACTGTTTGATGCAGATCAACTTTCTTGTTATTAGATTTAGGAGGGATTTAATCTAAGTTTACTTTCTTACGGTTGCTTCGGTTATTTTTAATAGTTACTGGTAAGCAGTAGGGACTAAAACTGGCATTGTTCAACTTGTAGAGACCAAATTATCATCATGGCATATTAGAGGATAGCTGACTGCATGGCTGTTATTTGCCTAAAGAAATAAGAATATTGTATGAATTCACAATGTTTCCTACTTCCAAGTCAATTTTATACATATCAAATATGTTACACGTTACATATTTTTCCTCAAAGATGCTCTACTGTTCCATGTAAATCAATGCATTGACCAAAATAGTCTCTCAGACAACTCAGTGTACTTAAACATTTGAAAGAGCGAGATACGAGATAAAAAACAAAGCTGACTTCTACAATCACGTAAAATATGTGGAAACAAAAACCATATTTATCTCATGCATAAACTATTTCATTAAAAATATGCAAATAAAGTAAAACATAGCTAACTGATTAGAAATAACATATTTATAGAGCAGCATACAATTTCAAAGATGAGTTTGTTAATTTATCATCACCTACCAGGAATAATAGCATATGTGAAGCTGATCACTTGACTTGCCAAGGCCAGATGTTTAGCAGTAATGGACTTCAAACCAGACACCTGCAATTCCAAATATAACAAAAACTAAGACTGCAGATGATTAACATTCGAAAGTAAGTTCATGTAAAAAGAGCACAAGTAGATAGAACAAAACACGGCTACAGCCCATGAAAAAGCATGTTAAAGATTTCTTCTTTTTTTTTTCCTAAAAAAAATGCATAAAATAAAAATCTATATATGAAAGAATGATTGATTACATGGGAATGGACAAAGCTCTCCTAGCGAGAGGAGAGAAAAAGCTAGAATAAGTCTAACCAAAAACTAAAACCCCTCTACGGCTCTACTACAGATAAAACAAGCTGCAAGTTCCTAAAACACACTAAAGATAATGAGTAGGATTAGATTCAATGATCAGATTAAAGCTTTCAGGCTACATGATATATTCCCACAAATATCAGTTCAAAGCGTGAACAAACTTCAGATCAGAGAAAACCATACATAGAAATGAATCGTTTGCATGCAATAACTGAATAACATGTTTGTTGCGACTCTTTTTGAACAGATCAAAAGCATGTATGTTTGAAAAATTGTAGGAGTTACATACTGAACACTACCTGCATGGCACCAGCACCAAGAACAAGCTGACACGTCCTGGTATTGAAAAATTTTAAAATCTCCACAACCCGATGAACAACTTCTGAAGATAGAGCTGGTAAGAAATGACTCATATCAATGTACTCTGACAACATCTTCAGCAATATTAAGCCACTGCAGAAATAACATGAAAAGGAAAAACAATCATATCAAACTTAATCAGTGTAAAGTTTTCTTATTGCCATATTAATCATATATCAGGAATGAAACTAAAAAGTGAACAGATCTCAATTCAGTAAATCAGTTGATGGGAGAAAAGATGAATTAAGTATTAAAAATTACAAAGCACAAAGCAGACTTGACAAGGCATAAGATCACAACTCCATGTAAAAATCTGTTAATGCTGCAGCACAAATACAACATCCTAAAGGAGAAATAAGAAAACAATGGCAAGGGGAGAAAGCGGGGTAGAAAAAGTAAAACAAGCTGACTAACCAGTTTACAATGTGATAGCCAGCACCTCCATAGATAAGGGTCTGAGAGGTAGATTTTCCACGCTCCATGTTATTATTGTTATTTTGGACAGGAGGAGATGAGGCATCTGCTTTATTTCTTTCATTTTCCTCTGTTGAAGATGTAAGTTTTACTTGGGCAGTATTTTGTTCCAGTATTTCACTAGAGTCTGTCTGCTCAATCTGCTCTTGAGCACTTTGTTGTCTACTGTGAGCTATAAGTGTACTATCATTGCTCGTGGCCGCTTCATTGTAGTTTTTCATCAAATTGACATCATCCGTACCACCCAAAGAAACTGCTTCAGAGCAAAACAGTGAAGTGACAATGGCCTGAAATTCATCAGGAACATCTACTTCCACCCATGTTTCTTGGTCAAGAACTGCCTTAATTTTTGTCATCTAAAGTTACCCACAGAAATATAAGTATAATAACAAAAAACATGTCCTATAAAACGTCCCAAAAGGGAATGTAATTAAGAAGATATTAAAACTAACTCGGGATTCATGCTGGAAGTCCACAAAGGCTTTGGCTTGTGACTGCAGTGTTCCCCGGATGCTATATCCCAACCTTCCACCAATCTGTTCATTTGCATAGAAGGGAGTCATAACCACAAACAGGCAACTTGTATCCTTAAATCCAAGTATAGGAAAATGAAAAGACCACCACCTTCTCTGTTGCAGTTATAAACTCTTGTGTGATATTGTATATGCTTAAAAATTCCTGCAATTTCAACCTAGGATGCAAAAGAACACGGACCCCAAGAAGCTTTGCCCATCTTCCATGAGCAGCATCGCATGCAGCAAAAACAGCTTCTGTGTTTTCTCTCAATACATCAGCTCTGTCAACAGGATGCCATATTCACAGATTTAACAGGAGAATGAGTCAGAACTCAGAATCAGACCAAAACCGCAGTAATAAGGTACCACTTCTAACTAGATGAATTTCGAGTTCAATGTAGATTCTATGAGGGTTTGGAGAAACCAAAAAAAGGACAGAGAAGTATATCCATGACCTACAATAAGGAATGAAGATGCCATGTTACAACACACATTGGACCACCAAAGTGACAGACCACTGTCATTGCTCATTAGCCGGGCCAAATTAATGGCCTATTGCAGCACAGTAGCAGTTGATGCAATACAGAGCGGTAACGGATACTTTATATTAGATAATTACAAATGCAACATTTGAATGCAATGCATAGATATAAAATAAAAACTGAAAATCTGTATGCGAAAATTATCACACGAAGGTAACAAGCTTATTCTATTTCACAAAAAAGGGACAAAAGGAGCTCCAGTTTCCAAGTCAAGCCATCTCTAAGCCAAAAGCTATAGTTCTTGTGATTCCATTCTCTTAAGAATTCAGACGGTGGACAGCTTATAGAATAAGAAGAAGGGCGTCATCAATCCCTATTATTAAAGAAAAATAATAATACTTTGAGAAGGAACATGATAAAGATTCATATCCATATCTGAAATTAACCACAAGATAAGACTATAAAAAGAGGAAAATAGCTACAAATGTACACGAATCATATGAACATTACAGAGCTAATATAATGGGACAACACTTAACCTGAAATTCTTGGACATATTTGAGGGGCTTGTTGCATCATTTGCTTTTCCCTGAAATGATGGAATCTTTGCAGCACTTCTAAAAGGTGAATATGGTAGAAGTGAACCACTTTGACTATGGTTATCCTGTGTTGTTTCTGCAGCTGCAGCACCGATTGCAATTGCAGCAGCAACTGAATCAGCAGCATAATGATCATCAAGGTTGCACATAATCCACTCAATGGCTTTTTTCACTTCAGCAGCCCGCATTAAATGAGCCTGCATTCACTAAAAGAAAATAATTCATACTACAACTTCTTAGAATAATGATTAATAAGAAAAAGTAAGGAAGCTCGTGTTAGGCAAGAAAGTAATAATCAAACAGCATCTAACAGATTAAAAGGCAGATATGTTCTGCATACTGCATGTTTAATTTCAAAATTAGTGCAATCAATAGTTCCTTAATGGTTAAAAGTCCCTTCAGGCAGAAATCACCCCCCCCCCCCCCCCCCCCCAAAAAAAAAATAATAATAAAAAATTAAAAGAGAGAGTCCATGCCCATTGGTTAATCTATTTGTCAAAGGGAAAAGAATTTTATCTTGGATGAGTAACTAGGACAAGTGCTGTTTTTAGGATCACAAAGTATAAATGCAACTTAGGTCATGCAATTTAAGTCTAGATTAGATTGTAGAACTGCTTTCTTTGGCACATTATACAGGTCATCACCAGAACTCTTTTGGAACTAATCCCAGATACTGTTCCTCCTCCTTGGAGTTAACAGCCACAGACCACCACAACATAAGCAGAACAAGAAAGTAAAGTACACATTAAGTACACATTACCTGTACAATCATGAAGATAGCACACAAAAGTCGAACAAAGCTTTCTGATGACAGGCTTCTCAACTTGCTCGCAAGCGATGAGCCCCCGCCTAAGTTATCACAATAATGTTAAAATTTTGGAAGAAACAGGACAGACAGGCCCACTGACAAAGACATGTAGGTGAAATTGTAAACGGAAAGTTATTGTAAGATTAACTTCTCACCATCTGCATCTACCGCATGCTCTGCAGGTGAGAAATCTGACTCCAGAGGTCGAGCAACAAGAACAGGAAGCAGCTCTGCCACTGCAGTCTTAATAGCCGTTTTCATATCAGCCGTAAGTGTGTCGCGGTATATCCTCAAAACAGAAGGGAGCTTAGCCTAAATACAAAAATTACTCGGTTACATGGTCACTTCTATCGAAAGTAGGGGCTAACTCAATTATTTTAACGCAGAAAATGGAAGCATTAAAAGTCAACGGACCAGCTTAACTAACAAAATTTCATCCCTAATAGCATTACAAATGATAACACACCAATTAGTCAGAAGATTACTCACAGTTCTGAGCAACCCAATGATGAGAGGAAGAAGACGATCACGGAAATTAGATATTTCTTCGTCATCTATTGTAACCTGCTAACAAATTAATCAAAGTAATCAGTTCACAAACTGCATCATGTACTTGTGAAGGTCATGCCAGAAACAATTTGATTAAATTTTAAAACATCAGCATGCACATGAAAGACAGAATCCTCAATAAGATGAATCTGTTTGGCTCAGGATGCCAGTAAAAACACTGTAGATCGGTCAATAAAATTGTAGCTTTCCCTGATGAAATTCCAAATTTCCTGGCAAACATGTAGCCACTTAAAACTCCAACATGCAATGGCTGAATCTGCCAGCCTATTGTTACAAGTCAATAGAGATTGCAGTGTTAAAACAGAAAAGTCAATGACGAGCTATTGTCAAACTTTAAGTCCTTGTACTTTATGAGCTATTGTCAAACTTTAAGTCCTTGTACTTCAAACTGCTTTCTGCCACCTTACAGATGGATGTGGGATGCAAATTATGTGTGATTCCTAGATTCCTTCTTCCAGTTATCTCTATTATAACCAACTTAATCTTTCCTTATCTTCTCTACCTACTTGAGTTGCTATAATCTTTATAAACCTTAAAGATCTTGGATATACAGACCAGCCAATCAAGCTTAATTTGAATGTACTGGTGCCGAGCTGTACTAAGATTTTGCACTGGCTAGTTCATGTGTGATCCAGGAAAATCTGAAAAGGGTCCCTCACATGACGGCTGAGAGTGGAAGAGTACTTCACGAACCCATTTTAAGCAGAAACTTCATTCCAAAATCAATTTCTAACGCACCACTAAGAAATGCCTGACTATCTGCGAAGAATATCTAATTTATTTGAAAAGGGAAATAACTTGTAGGCGTTTCAGATGATATGTTATAATAACAAACATCTATTAGTTGGGTCCGATGATTCCTAATTCAATACATGTAGATGTTTGTACTCGCAACAAGTTCAGAAAAAAAAGGGTATGATAATCCTAAAGTAGACTGAGATCATGCTTTATTAAACCATGCTTATAAAACCAAGAAGTTCAGTCTCAATTCGAAAACATCTGTCGTGAACTTACTTCATCATCCTTTCCATTCAGAGAAATGGATGCTCTTGCTTTGGTTTTCGATATTATAGCCACATCTGTATCCCCAGCATCGCGAATTGCAGCACGCATAAACTCTGCCGAAAGAACGCTACGAAAATAAATATAGTAAGTGATTATATCATTATAAAGTGTAGACCTAAAGTCAAAGAAATTACTCTTTGTGCATGGTAATTATTATTTAATAAAGGCCTATTCATTGACGTACATTAAGTAGAAAGTTATCATGAAACACCAAACTTAAAAAATTTTAAAATGCAAGTGTAACAAAGTTAAAAGAAAAAAATTAAGACCATAGTCTATCATAGCAGGCTAAATAAGATCAATATTTAAACAGATCCATATTTCACCAACAGAACAGATCAAGGTCACCAAATAACTTGAGATTACCTATTAATGGAATCTATGAAGCTGCTACATGATCCCGAAGATGACGAAAGCAATGTAGGCCAGTAAGCTCATCCCCATCCTATAAATATGAATAGAAGTAATATAATAAATAGAGATTAAGGCCTGAACGGTTTACGGTTGAAAGCATAACTAGATACTATAGTGAGCAAACACATTTCTTTGAAGTCAAACTTAATACAATTTATGTGATGAATACTAAAAAGTGTACATTTATTAAAAGGAAATTTAATCATTTTAAACTTGTAGTTTCATTAATCAACTTGATACTAAATATACCAAAACATGTAGAACTGTATCGTGTATAACTAATCCAGATCTTTAATAGTCCACTCTCTGAATTTTTATTTTATCTTATTAAAACTATTCCCTGTGGATCGACCTCGGACTCACCGGGTTATTTTATTACTTCGACACTCCTATACTTGGGAGTAAAGAATCACTTTGTCAGTATGTCACTTTGAACAATAGAAGAAGAATTTGAAACACGATTTTATGGCTTCATGCAAACATACCAGCATGTTGCAAATCATCTGTGACATCCAAAGCTCCAGCACAGTCTCCAGATGCAACAAGCTGTGAGACAAACATTGAACAACTCATTTCCCACCTTAGAAAAAATACTACTAAAATCTCAACATTTTTTAAATTTTTTTTATCAAGGCCCTTGTCATGATACATAATAGTGTATTCATTAAGCAAAACAATTAAATTCGAATTTTTTGGCATCTACCATGGAATCTGTGTGCCACTGAAAAAAAATCTAAAATTATACTCAAACAGACACTAAAAACTAGCAAAAAGGTTCATGAATTGGCAATTGCAGTCTGCTTAACAACTTCATACATTAGAAATGCGATTATATAATGAAGCTATCTAAGAAGTACCAAAAGTCAATACCAAATTATGACGATTTAACTAATAAGCCCCAGTTTACCAATTTAAGGGTGGATAAAGCTTGGTTAACATCTAACATAAGCCTCAATTTCTGTTGCAGAGCCAAAAAATTACTCCTTGTAGCATTCAACTCCTGAATCTGCCGAGCAGATTCCACCAAATCCGTATCCAACAGCCTGATCGTCTCCTTTAATTCCCGTATCCGACTACACCCCTCCACGATCTTCACATTCAAGTCCTGTAAGTGCCCCTGGGCCTCAAAGAACGAATTCGACCGCAACGAAATCTCCTTCACCAAATGTAACTCAACAACGTCCAAGTACTGTGACAGCTTCTCTTGCAATACAATGTTCTCAGTCGCGTTAGAAAATGGGCAGGCAGCACGAAACGTGGCACCCTCTGATAGGGAGAAATCTTCTTTGAAATAAAGCGCAGGGACCTCTCGTAAGCACGCAACTAACGCGTCTCCTTGTCCGCCAATGTTCTCCACATCGACGTTCTCTTTGCTGGCGTGCTTTCGAATGTCTTCAAATCGGTTATACGAATCGGATATGGATGACAAATACGTTTGGAAATCGGATCGGTTGAGTTCGGAGGTGGATTTCGGAATCAACGGCGCGAAATCAAGAGGGGAAACCGCGGTGGACGAGGACCACCAGCCGACCCAAGAAGCGTCGGTCCCGTAGACGCCGGATTTTCCGACGTTAGGGTTGTTGAGGATCGAAGAGATGCTCTGGCTACTGGCATCAGATAGAGATTTTGCGTAAGACGGCGGCGTTTTGGTGGTAGTGGTTGGAGAGTCGACATGTGACCTTCCCGAATGGGAAGGCAGTGAATCCATTTTCAAGAATTACAAACCATTAAAAAAATGGGGGAAATTTCATTTGACAAAACCCTAGAATGGATTCAAGAAATGTGATCTGATATTACAAAAAGGAAAAAAAAAAAAAGAATGTCAAATTGAGATCGAGTGATTGGTAGATCTACGTGGAAATGAAGAAAGTCACAAATTAATTAAAATTCAACATTCTGGATTTTCTTTTTTATTTGAGAACTTTCTTCTTCTGTAAATCGGAATATGATCTCACTGTTAATTTCGTTTTGAGTTGTGGGATTTGGATCTGGGAAGGGCGAAAGAAGACTGGATAAAGAGAAGAAAAGAGAGACAGACGGCAAGTGATTTCACTAGTCAAAGCCAATGGGCCGAACTTCCTAATGGGCGCCCGCTATAAATCCTAGGGAACCATTTGTTTCCATAAACGATGTCGTTTAGGTGATACTCAGGGCCAATGGGCCGAACTTCCTGATTGGTTCCCGCTATAAACGTTTTCTTTCCATAAACGATGTCGTTTAGGTGATACTCTCGGTGCCAAAGTGGCCGAACTTCCTAATTGGCTCCCGCTGTAAATCCCACTGAACCGTTTTGTTTCCTTTAACGATGTCGTTTATGTTATATTATGTTTTTTTGAAATATAATTTTTGTTGTAAATTAGATAGTCCCCTACACTTTATTTTATGTTTTAGCTTATCCCACATTGATTAGGGATAATGATATTAACCTAAACCATCTCTATAAATAGAGAGTAAATCTTGTATAATTGAATCATCTCAAAAATCAATAAGAAGAAAAGCTTGCAGCTTTACAAGGTATTATTTTCTTCATTTTCTCTCTTATTTTATAACACGTTATCAGCACGATATGTATTTATTTTTCGAAATCAGGCCTGAAGCCTAAAATGAATTATTATTCGAGACAAGGCTAGAAGCCAATCTGCTAAGCCAATTTGCAGACAATTTGCAAATCTGTTAATAAAGAGAATTGCATCATAGGTTTTGTCCAGACAATGATGATATTAGATTTTGATCATTTTGCATCGTTCATCATGATCAAAGGCAATGATCAAATGCGCCGATTCATCACCTTCAAGTTTAAATCAAGCCTGAAGCTTGAAGTTGATTATGATTTATTTGAATGTCTTTGATGACTTTGAATCATGAAATCAAACCATCATCTACCAAGTGGACAAAAAGCCTGATGATGAAACAAATGGTGATCAAAAAGCCTGAAGCCTTGCTGATCATGTCATACGGCCATGAGGCTTTATTGAATTCAATGTTTGTGTTTGTTGATGATGACATGTGACTATTTGAATTCATGATTAAATGATCAAGCCTCTATTTGCAACTCTCATGAATTCATGATTGGCCTGCAGCATGATCAAGCCTGAAGCATGATCAATCCATGCGGCCATGAGGCTATTTTTTTTTTCTGATGAGTCTGCAGGCACGATTGTTTGTCCTGTTGATCTTTTGATGTTTGATCTTTTGATGTTTATTATATTATTTAGTGTTAATTATTGGTTATTTTGCCGTTATTGTTATGCTTCGATTGCTAAAAAAAAGGCGATGAATTTTGCCAATCATCATGAACAAGCAGATCATGATGATTAATTACATCATCTTACTGGTCGTGTTATCATGATCATAGGCTGCATATCATCTCAAGGCCAGAAGCCATTCGATAAACTAGATGCATGTAAATAATGAGAATAAGGCTAGAAGTCGATAATATCAAAAAAAAAAAAAAATCTAATCCAATCCATCGGCCAGAAGCCAAAATCGTGATAATGCACACTTGATCATGAAAACGTCATCATCTTCATGTCTTGTTTCGAGGTTGGTGTTGATTATTTTGATGAAGCCTGAAGCTAAATCATTTTGATGAAATCATCATCATTGGCCCCTGCCTCATGTATTACAATACCATGATTTTAAACCATCTGATTTTCTGAAATTACTTTGATTATGGCTTTTGAAGCCAAACAAAAGAAATTGACAGCAATGTTGATGTGCTACTGATTTTGTGAATCAACTTGAAATTTCCATTATAAATAATTAAGAACCTGAAGTTTTGAATTTTAAATTTAAAATTAGAATCTGCAGTTCTAATTTACTATGTTATTCTTTCATATTGCAATTTGAAGTTTTGCAGTATAAATGATTCAGAATCTGAAGTTCTGAATCTCAATATTAGAACATGTGGTTCTGATTCAGAACCCTAAGTTCTGAATCTTAATATTAGAACATGTAGTACTGATTCAGAACTTCAAGTTCTGAATCTCAATATTAAAATTAGAATCTGTAGTTCTAATTCACAACCTGAAGTTATGAATCTCAATATTAAAATTAGAACTCGTAGTTCTAATTCAGAACCTGAAGTTCTAAATTTTAATCTTAAAATTATAACTTGTAGTTATAATTAACTATGTTATTCTTTTATTTATTATTAGTTTAACAAATTAATTATTTTTATAAGTATGCTCTGTGGTTGCTATTATTTAGATCCTGCACATCAGAAAATAAAAAGTGGATCTTTTTTTAATTTTATAGTTTATTTTAATTTCTTTCATAAATCTGATTAACTATAAGAGAAAATTAGAACCTGAAGTTCAAAATTCATTGATTAATTATCAGATTAGAACCTGCAGTTCTAAATCTAGAAAATAATTATAAGACCCGAAGTTCTATAATTACACTACAATTAAAGAACTTGAAGTTCTAATCTCAATCAATCAGACTTTTGATTAAAACTTGCAGTTTTAAATCTTTCATGGAACCTGAAGTTCCGAATCTATAATATCATATTTATGAACTTGAAGTTCTGAATATTAATGTTATCAATCGAAAATTGCAGTTCTGAAATATAATTCTCTTTTAGAACATGATGTTATAAATAATAATGTAAAAATGGAACTTTAAGTTCTAGGTCAACGGATTATTTTTCAAGAGAACCTGAAGTTCCAAATATGTATAATTTTTTATTTATACATATTTATGTGATATTTTTACTGCACATTTCGCGGATTGTAACTTTGATGAGATAAGTTTTCCACTATTAGGGGAAAGAAAAGAGCCTCCAGAAGTAAGACATGAACTTTCTTGGAAAGTTCATACCATGTCTCATTTAGATCTTCGCACCAATCAATGTGAAAATGAAGTGCAAAGGATTATCCATTTGCAACAAATTGCAAATCAATTGCCAGATGCATTTACAGATGCTGCAAAAGTAACCAAGTCACATATACCAGCCAGCTACTAATACAACCAACCCGGGTGGTTGTTCCTGTTGAACAATCAGGTGTAAATGCAGCTAATGAATCATTTATTGCACGTCAGAAACGTGGTAGACCACTTGGTTCTAAAGATACTATTCCCTGGAAGAGGAAAATAATAGATCATGATCTTGTCATAAATAATGCTCGAGCTATGAATACACCCACATTCTTATAATCTTTAGTTCCAGAAGAACTGACAGTCCCTGAGGAGGTACCAACCCCTGAAGAGGTTTAAAATTCCAAAAATGAGGAAAAATCTACAAATTATACTTATACAAGAGAACTGTGGGATAGAAAGGAAATAGTCATCGACAATGTGTTTTCATATATAGTAGCTACTGAAATTACAAATGATTTTGAACCTCAAACTGTCGATGAATGTAGACAAAGACACGATTGGCCTAAATGGAAAGAATCAATTCAAGCAGAATTGACTTCTTTAGCCAAACGTGAAGTATTTGGACCTGTAGTCCAGACACATGTCAAACCCGTTGGTTACAAATGGGTGTTTGTACGAAAACGTAATGAACATGATGAAATCATTAGATATAAAGTGCGACTAGTTGTACAAGGTTTCTCGCAGAGACCGGGTATTGACTATGAGGATACATATTCTCCAGTGATGGATACCATTACGTTTCGATTTTTAATCAATCTAGCAGTCAATGAAAGATTGGACATGCGTCTTATGGACGTAGTGACATCATATTTGTATGGGTCACTTGACACTGATATTTACATGAAAGTCCCCGAAGGATTGAAAATGCCTGAAGCATATAAATCAATTGATCGTAAAATATGTTCAATCAAGTTACAACGATCTTTATACGGATTGAAATAATCTGGACGCATGTGGTATAATCGTTTGAGTGAATATTTGATGAAAGAAGGATATATAAATGATCCTATCTGCCCATGCGTATTTATTAGAAAGTCCGAAATTAGATTTGCCATTATAGCAGTATATGTCGATGATATGAACTTGATTGGAACTCCTGAAGAGCTTCTAAAAACTACTGAATATTTGAAAAGAGAATTTGAGATGAAAGACTTGGGAAAAACGAAATATTGTCTCGACTTGCAGATCGAGCATAAAACTAACGGAGTATTTATCCATCAGTCTGCATATATTGAAAAAATTCTCAAACGTTTCAACATGGATAATGCTCATTCATTAAATACTCCTATGGTCGTCCGATCTCTCGATCCTAAAAATGACCAATTTCGTCCTAAAGAAGATAATGGAGAGATACTTGGTCCAGAAGTACCATATCTTAGTGCAATTGGTGCCTTGTTGTATTTAGCTCAATGCACCAGACCAGATATTGCATTTTCTGTTAATTTATTGGCAAGATTTAGTTATGCACCAACTCGAAGACATTGGAATGGTGTCAAACATATCTTTTGTTATCTTCACGGCACTAAAGACTTGGGATTGTTTTATTCAAATGAGCCAACTCAAAATCCAGGCATTGTTGGTTACGCTAATGCAGGATATCTCTCTGACCCTCATAAGACACGTTCACAAACAGGGTATGTTTTTACCTATAATAATACAGTAATTTCATGGCGATCTACAAAACAGTCTTTTGTTGCTACCTCATCCAATCACTCAGAGATACTTGCATTACATGAAGCAAACATGGAGTGTATATGGTTAAGAGGAGGATACATCAAGGGAGACAGAACCAAACACATCTCACCTAAATTCTTTTATACTCATGAGCTCCAGCAGAGCAAGCAAATTGATGTCAAACAAATAAGATTAACCGATAATTTTGCAGACTTATTTACTAAAGCTTTACCGACATCAACATTTGAGAAGCTTGTATATAGCATTGGCATGCGCCGACTGAGCAAATTATCCTGATAATATTTCATCAGGGGGAGCATAATCATTGACATCAAAAAAAAAATATTGTTGGATTAAAGCGCATTGTACTCTTTTCCTTCGACCAGGTTTTTTGTCCCATTGGGTTTTACTGGCAAGGTTTTAATGAGACAGTGTTAGATCAATTATTGTAAAATTAAAGTGATGGGTCCCAAGGGGGAGTGTTGTAAATTAGATGGTCCCATACACTTTATTTTATGTTTTAGCTTATCCCACATTGATTAGGGATAATGATATTAACCTAAACCATCTCTATAAATAGAGAGTAAATCTTGTATAATTGAATCATCTCAAAAATCAATAAGAAGAAAAGCTTGCAGTTTTACAATGTATTATTTTCTTCGTTTTCTCTCTTATTTTATAACAATTTTTAATTTTTTGGAGAATTTTTATTATAAAATTATAAAATTACTTTAATGATAATTTTTTAAACTATATTATGAAAGAACAGAATAATTTATAAAATAAAATATGAATATTATAGATAATTTAATTTCTTAAAATATGATTATAACCTCAAGAGTTATATTCAAAATACAATCAAACAAAACTAATTTTTAAAAATAAATTTAATATTCAAAAAATATTTTTGACAGGAATATAAGTCATGCCAAGTGTGCAATTTAACAACAGCACATGGGTAGGAGCAAGAAGCATCTGTTAACCAGAAAAACTAAAAATACCCTTTCCTTTAATTAAATAATTATTAATTATTTAGTCAAAAACATAATTATGAAGCCAGTTGAAACATTTACTTGAGATTGTCTACCTCTATTTTATAAAAGAATAAATAAACAAATAAAAACATGCCAGACTGGATAAAAGATGAATCATAAAATGAAGCAACCAGCGTGATTTGTTTTTATTGAGTGGAAGCATGGAAGTGATTACAGCCGTGGTGGTGGGGTTTGGGGGAGGAAATGGGAACGCCAAAGGAGTGGAAGATGTTATGATTCAGTTTTATTTCTCAAGCTGATATGGACTTGAATTTGTAGGTCACCAATATATACATGGCCTTTTTATTATTTGTGATTGTAATTAGGGCTGAGTATTGGTTCCGGCTTTATTCGGAACTGATTGGAACCAGATCGATTTTTCAGGTTTGCAATCAGAATCAGTTGTAACCGGTCCGGTTTCGATTTCAAATTAAAGGAATCGATTTTAACCGATTTGGTTTCAAAATGATCGAAACCAAAATCGGACATATAATCGGATTATGGAACCAAATGGAGAACCGGTTTATGGAACCGAATTTAAAATCGGTTTCTAGAACCGAATTTAGAATCGGTTTCTGGAACAGAATTTAGAACCGAGTCAGACCCGATTTGATACCCAAATTTTTATCCAAACGTGTCGTTTTGATTAGGTATATAAACACCATATTTGCACTTTCTTCTCTCCATTCTCTTCTCTCGCCACCCGCCACCAAGCTTTTAACCTAACCTTAGCAGGCGTTGTCGATTCCTCTTCTCTCTCGCAATCGCCAAGACTCCAATCTGATTACTGATACTTTTTTACATATTGGAGTAATTTTGCTATTTTTGAGGTATGATATCGGGGTTTTCAATATTTCTATTTTAAGTGACGAAAGAGAAAATGAAGTGGTGTATATAAGTGGATGTGCTTGAGGCTTGCAGTTTATTATATAAGAATAGTTGGGTTTTCTTATTTTGCTGATCTTGATTTTAGCAAAATTGAATGCCAGGCCAGTTGAACTGCAAGCCCTAGGGTTTGTGTGCTGTTTCATTCAAATGACAGACCATCATATTTTGATTGCTGATAGTTTTCAATTATTTAAAATTAAACGCCTCACAAGCTTACGTACCCTTTTTAGGATTTTGTTACATACACTTTGCTTCCCATACGAGATCTTTTTTATCATATTGCGTAATCTTTAGTTTATAATAGAGTGTGCATTGTTATTTTGGCTTCGTTTTTAGGTTGATGTGGAGTTGTTGGCCGAGGAATTTATAGCACTTTTTTCAAATATCATTGTAGAAACTCTCCATTCTTCAAGTGTGCATTGTCCTCATTATGTGTGCAGAAATTCTTCATTCTCTGTTTTCTTCTCTAATTAATTAATCACATGAAAATCTCCGTTATTCTTTAGTATAACTTTAGCATTCCTCAAAAATCTCTTTACCAGTCCCTTGTTCAACCTAACTTTAGAATTCACACAAGTACATATTTCTTCAGAAACTAACAATGGATGCTTTTTTTTTCCTTGGATGAGTGTTTGATGATTAATCTGATTATTAATCTAATATTTGAAATTTAGTGATTGATACATTACTCACTACTTCTATTTTTTCACAGCTATACAAAATGGATGCTAATGAAGGCAATCATGCTACTTCAAAATTATCTCGAGTTCGTAAAAATACGTCTAATATGTGGGATCATTATGAGCGTTTGACTAATCCAAATACTGAGATATGTGAACATACAAAATACAATTATTGCGGAAAAAGGTTTATCATACAAAGTGACATCAAGTACTTCTTCGATGAAAAACATCTTGCAATGTAGATAATGTTGGGGTTTTATTGGGAATTACAGGGTTAGCGCAGCGGAACGCGGAACAACGATTTCTCTGATTTCAAAAAATTTTCTTGAAACAATTAAATAAACTTATTTATTTAATTAATCAATACTTAAATTATGAAATATAACCCAAGAAATCCCCAAACTTTTACAAATCAATTATTTTTGTTTTAAATATGTCAGTTACATATTTAATTAATTTCAAATTAATCCCAAAATAATTTTTACAAGTTTGCTACAAAACCAGAAAATTGTTCAGATTTGCGCCAACAGCCCAGATTTTTCTGTAATTACTGAAACAGTCCAAAACTTTAGTTAATTGTAATTTGGCCCAATTGTTCAAAACACATCAAGATCAAATCCAATTAATCCCAAATTTTACATGCATCAAATTAAAGCATATATATGAAAAGGCCCCAAAATTTGAGTGAGTTAAGAACCCTAATTTCACAAATCACTCAAATTGGGCAATTTACACTAAATTAATAAAATTCAATACTTTAATCTTCAAATTACCACACCAATTAATTCTCACCATCATGAAATTAATCAAGAACAATTCTAGGCTAATTATGAATGGCTAGTTAACTATAGAATGACAACTTTAATTTTCTTATTAATTTATTAAACTTAATTACTCATAATTAGCTCAATAATTAATCACACATGCTAATAACATCCAACAAGCTTTAAACACAATTAAATTACATACTTAAGGATTAGAGAAAATTCTAAGCATCACAAATTGAAGCTTAGGCTCATGGAAACAATTTCCTAATTGAAAAAAGTTAGAAATTACTTACAAAATTAAAGACTTTGTTGATGAATTTCTTGTTCCTTCAAGTTTTTTCTCTCAACCTTACTTTGTAAAATGTTTTGTGAAACTTGTCTTAATGAAAATGAAATCAAAACAATTTTGATATACAAAATATCACATGGCCGAAAATTTCAAATAAAAATAAAGCAACAATTATTTTATTTTTGTTTGATTTTAATTGGCACATATTTTAGTCTTATTAAAGTAACACTTTAACTTTAATAAAGTGATAAAAATGTGTTCCAATCAAACCATGCCATTGTTCAACTTCATAAAGTTGAAATCATTACTAAAGATATTTATTTTATAAATTAATTTAATTATTTAACAATTAAATAAATAATTAATAAAATTAAATATCTTAAATATATTTATTATATTTACAATAAATATCTCAAATACATATATTAATGATATAAGTCAAATATCACAATTTGATATTTTATTAATGTGTATTTAATAAAATCAAGTATTAAATAAAATACACATCAATATTGGAAATGACCGATAGGTCCCGATTGCATTTATTTTTCGTTTAACCATTAAACGAGTTATAAATAATCAGTATTATTCATAACAGTTGCCCTATTGCTATACGAGTAAATTTCATTAGTGAGACTCTATAGATTCAGGTATATCCGTCACGAAATCAAATTACGTGTCCATATTTCACCCACCCGTAAATTATGACGAACACAGATAAACTAATTGAATCATACATGTCACTGCATACGTATAATCCCTCTGTCACAGGTATCTGGATTAATCCAGAGATACAGATACAAATGTCAAATCTCTATAGATATAATCACGTCGACGTTTCTATTAGCAATCCCTCAAATAACACTTAAAACTAATTTCTATATTGTACCACGGGCCCATGATTTAACAGATTGCTAATTCCATATTGAATACCTATACTCCGTACACATAGCTGAAGGATCCTATCTTGATAAACACAGGATATCCTGAGCATTAGTCCACACCCAACGAACATGCGGAGGTCTGATCTAAATATATCGGTGAAGTGACTGTCATCTAAGTGTGGAGGATAACTCAGATATCCAAAGTCGTATCTCAAGTCAAAGAATCACTATGCTCACTCAACCTGAGAAGATTCTTATTGACGTTGGTGTACCATCCATTAAGAATCTTCGGTGTGTCGTTCAGTGTTTATCCGCTATAAACACCTACACGTCTATACGAGTCTCCAAGACTCATGGTTCACTGAGAAACCATCGGAATCCAAGATTCCAATATACCACATGTACCGTTCTCTACGGGTTTACTTTACTGACCAAATAGTGTAAACCTTGACCGGGAACTATCTAAGAATGACAACGTCATGATACAACTTAATGTCAGTTGCGACGCTTACGCAATAGTATCATAACTAATCATTCTAAGGTCGGTTACGTCTTTACCATATTAAAGAAGAAGTATATAAATGAAACTGTTCATTTTATTCATAATAAAACGTTACATTATTATTTACATAGAAATACATAATAAAATTGGCGCTCGTAGTACCAACCCTAACAAAATCTCATACTTGCTCTAGTACCAATATCGATTGTATCTAATACCCATCGACTCCACATGTTTATCAAATAACTTCGGAGGTATGGCATTCGTAAGCGGGTCTGCTACATTATCTTCACTCGGTATCTTGCACACGATAATGTCCCCTCGCGACACAATCTCTCGAATGATGTGGTACTTTCATTCCATATGCTTCGATTTCTGATGCGCCATTGGTTCCTTTGCTTGTGCAATGGCTTCAGTATTATCACAGTATAACGGAATCAGATTCTCGATACTTGGGACTACTCCCAATTCTGTGATAAAGTTCCTAACCCATACAGCTTCCTTTGCAGCTTCAGAAGCTGTAATATATTCCGCCTCTGTAGTGGAATCAGCTGTCGACCCCTATTTGGAACTCTTCCAACAAACTGCATCACCGTTAAGGGTAAACACGAATCCTGATATAGACTTTCTATCATCATGATCCGATTGGAAATTAGAATCAGTATACCCATTAACTTGCAGTTCGTTTCCTCCATAAATAATAAACTTATCCTTAGTACCTTTAAGATACTTTAGGATATGTTTAATAGCCATCCAATGGTCATTTCCTGGATTGGACTGATATTTGCTCGTCACACTAACTGCGAAGCTGATATCAGGCCTTGTACATAACATGGCTGTAGGACACAGAACTTGGGCGACGCATGTTGTTCTAGGCTCGCGGCCTAGTGGGAGTACGGAGTAGCCCGCGTGTGACTAAACCGGAGAATAATGGAGTCGCCACCCGGTGTGAACCGGTACAAAGATTTAAGGCCGCACTCACCCCTCGCAAGGGGATTTTTCGGGAGTCTATCAGGTCTTGGATTTCATGGCGAAGGCGGGTGAAATTATCTGTGTCATGGCCATGCTGTTGGTGGAAACGGCAGTAACGGTTCATGTATAGGTTTGATGGGGGAGGATTTGGGGGTGGTTTGGTTTCCAAAGGCTTCAGCAGTCCTTGCCTAACTAGCTTTTCTAGCACTTGGACAAGGGCCTGCCTAGGTTAGAGAAACGCCTGTTTTTTATAGCCGCAACCTCCGCGATAACAGGCCTGGTTCCTGAGGATCCTCCAACAGCTCTTCTGTTCAGATTATAGAGCTTTCTGTTCTCTGCTTCTTCCTCCTCGATATTCATAATAGTTTCTCTCAACTGTCGAAAGTCTACAATCATCGAGGTCATCCTCCGCAACTTACCATAGATGGAGGGCTTGGTTCCCTTGATAATCATCTTTATTTGATCCTTCTCCGAAGGCTTAGTCTGCATCTTCAACAACTGACCTCTCCATCGGTCCACATACTCTTTAAAACTCTCCTTAGGCCTCTGCTTAACGTTCTCCAGATCGCGGAGTGATAGATCGATCTTCAGCTCGGTGACATACAGCTTTAGGAAGGCGTCAGCCAATTCCCTCCAATCTTCCTTCACATTCTTCTCCAGAATGTGGTACCATACCACAGGAGCTCCATCGAGCGACATCCCGAACATCTTTTGGACCTGGCGTTGTGAGAGGCCCACCGAACTCATTATTGAGACATACTGCCGCAAATGGACCCTCGGATCTCCATTCCCGTTAAACTTAGCAATGTCTGGCATCTTAAAGTGGGCGGACAACTACTCCTCAAAAGTCATTGTATCATAATCCTACAGGTCCTCGTTCTTTCCCTTCAACTTACGAGTAACCATTTCCATTTGGTCACGGAGCTTTTGCATTTCAACTTGAGTCCCGGCTATCTTACCAGCGGCATAGTCAGCCAGATCATCATCAAATGCCGGAGCATCATCATTCAATCCATTTGGAGGGCTCTCCCGCCTCTCATTCTCAGATCCTCCCGCAGCGCGAGGCACAGCCATATTAGACATAGCGGCAGTCAGAGCTTGCAGTTATTCGGTCATCTTAGCGAAGTTTGCTTCCATCTGATCCATTCGAGATCCCTCGTTGACGGATTCGCTCATATTCGCTGAAGGTCTTTTGACTAATCTCCCCTCTTCTCTAACCCAACGGGAATCTATGTTGCCTCTTTTAAGGCCACATGTCAGTGCATATGTGTGCGATGCATGTAATAGATAAAATTATAAAAAGGAAACTTTAAACTACTTGGCCCATCATCATTTTAAAGTATTCAATCTCACCATCGCGCGGTGCAAACTTGTGCCGGTTGAAAAGTCCCAACAGGTTTACACTTTGCGGTGATATGGCTAAATGACTTTAAATGATAAGAGGCCCATTCAAAAAATGGCCCACCGGTATTTTAGAAGCTTTTGGCCTAACTGTCAAAGGACACGAACTCGTCCCAGTTTAAATGGCCCAACAAGTTCTCATCTTTTGACAAAAGGTCCAACTGGATCCAAATGGCGGCGGTCCAACACATTAATATAAAATAAATAACTTCTACTGGTTCTTCATGACTAAGGTTCACGAGTGGGTTCACGGGGCGCGGACAAAGGCTCTCGCTGACGAAGGTTTTCCCACAACTAGAACTTCCCACTCAAGGGTTCAAGCGACCAAGTGAACACACCCTTTTTATACCTTACGGTACGTGCCAACGAGTTATGGTGTGTGATTAACTGTCGAATGGATTTCCCGTTGTAGATTCCCCAGAGGGAGGGTGGAGCGAGGCTCTTTTAATTTCCCAAGCCTCTTAGGCTCTAATCGCTTGGTGACAGGAATAAACAACGAGTCCTCCAAACTAGTCTATCACAACAAGCCAACCATCACCTAGCTTTAACAAATCCTTTGATTAACCCCCTCAACCCACTATAGAAACGATCAATTAAAGTACAAATTATATACATCACAAGACATGATTTCGGGGCCGATTCTCTATCCCCAGTGGAGTCGCCAGACTGTATGACACTTAACTTGGGAGACGCATGCTATTCTAGGCTCGTGGCCTAGTGGGAGTACGGAGTAGCCCGCGGGGGAAGAAACCGGAGAATAATGAAGTAGCCACCCGGTGTGAACCGGGACAAAGATTTAAGGCCGCACTCACCCTTCGCAAGGGAATACCTCAAACCGTTGGGTTCGGAATGATCCCTTACTTATGCCACTTGTGATGATATAATTTGTGCAATAAATCAACCGAGTCTACTCAATAATCTTGCTCAAGGGTATTTAGATCTAACATGCATTCGCTAAATAAATCATATTCTAAGTTTGCATGCTTGAAAGTAAGTCTTTAAACAGCAAACATAATTCCACACAATGAGCATATTAAACCATAGAATCAACATATATAAATCATTATTCAAACATAACGTAAACTAATAACATGCATAAAGAATAACATGCATATGCTTTAAAAAAAATAAATAACAAACTAAATTAAATCATACTTCAAATAATTAATAAATAACCTATATACTCTAACATGCTCAAATACAAATTTGAATGAGACGAGATGTATATCTTAAGTGGTACGTGGCGTTGTGTCCCAAGTGCAGACCGTACTACCGTTCATTCGGAATCGGCTACGGAATTTATGTCCGGGTTTCCATCCGATATACCACAAAAAGGAAACACATATCCCGCTCATCCAACAATCACATCATGCCTCAAACGACTCTCATGCAATGATATTTCAAAATAAATAAAATAAAACAAAAGAAGATAAATAAAAAGGTGCCCCCAGGTCTAACCTCTTTTGTCATCTCAAGAAATGGTGTTACACTTCCGTTGGAATGGTGAATGATCCGCTTCTTTTCCGATTTGTTAACTCAACGTCTTTCCTCGTTGTTTTGATGTTCGGGCTGCTGTTTTTACTCCATTTCATCGCTGTTTCGCTGCTACATTTCAGGTCACTGTTTTGGTCGTTTTAGGGACTGTTTTGGGCGATTTGGATGGCTAATTGGTTGCGGGTTTCAAGGTTTTTTTAAGTGTTTTTGTGCAGTTTTTAGTGCAGTTTTTAGGTGGTTTCAGGACTATTTTGGGGTTGAAATTGCGGCCAAAACTGATCAGGTCAGTAGGGTGTTTTTGCGGCAGTAAGTGTGCAGTGCGGTGGGCGTTTTGGGACTGTTTCAGGCGTGCAATGGGGCAGTGCAGTGAGGGCTGTTTTGAAGTGGCTTTATGGCTGTAAAGAGGGCTGTTTTGGCGTGGTTTGTGGGCTGTGAAAGGGCTGGATGCGTGCAAATGGGGCTGTGTTTTGGTGGCTTTGGCGTGGATGGAAGGGGTGAATGAGATGGTCCACGGTAATTTGAGGGGAGTTTGTCTTTGAGGATGCGGCAATGGGGCTCGGAAAGGGTCTTGGGCGTGCAAGAGAGGGCTTGGATGTGTGTTTTAGGCGTGCAAGAGAGGTGTATGTGCTAGGGTTGTGAATGGTGGTGAAGGGCTCTTTTTATAGACAATGGAGATGAGGCTTTCCTTATTCAAATAGGATAGAATCTGCATTGATGGTGACATTTATTCTAATAGGTGTCTCATATGGAATAGATCTCCTAATTTTGGATTGTGATTGGATTTGATTTGGTAATGGATCTATGAGATTTCTTTTAATTAGGAAGGGATTTTACAAGATTTAAGCATGTGTTTAATGTGCATATCCCTAATTAAAAGGGCTATGGGCGTGAATAAGGCTCCATGGGCGTGGGTTTTGGTTTATGGATAGGCTTAGGTATTTTGGGTTTGGTTCGGGTTTGGTACGTGGTTTATGGGGATTTGGGCCTAAGATAAGCTTTGAAACGGAAGTCCAACAAGCAACCGAAGCTAAACAACTTAGATAAAATCCAACAAAAATTCCAATTTCCAATGTTACCCTTCCAACGTCCGTTTCCCGCGACTTTCACAACTAAAGAGATAGTGCATCCATACGAGACTCATCATTGGGCTGATATGCAAAAATACAATGCCTACAATCGCCTCCACTTTGATGGGACTTGTGGAGTGTGTGACAATGACAATTATTATCAAAGTACGTGCAATGCATTTTTACTTACCTGGCTCGCCAGCTGCCACATGATCCGCCTGCTGTGTTGAGTTGATATGATGTTGAGGTGCTTCGACCACTGGTCCATTCCCGAACCGTTGTTGTGATGTGGTCCATTCCCGAACCGTTGATGTGATGTGGTCCATTCCCGAATCGTTCTCCATTCTCGGAGTGCCATTCCCGACGTGCCATTCCCGGCGTGCCATTCCCGGCGTGTCCATTCCTGGACTTGTCCATTCCCGGACTTGTCCATTCCCGGACTATATCTCCATTCTCAGAGTGCCATTCCCGGTGTGCCATTCTTGGCGTGTCCATTCCCGGACTATATCTCCATTCTCGGAGTGCCATTCCCGGCGTGCCATTCTCGGCGTGTCCATTCCCGGACTTGTCCATTCCCAGACTATATCTCCATTATCGGAGTGCTATTCCCGGCGTGCCATTCTCGGCGAGTCCATTCCCGGACTATATCTCCATTCTCGGAGTGCCATTCCCGGCGTGCCATTCTCGGCGTGTCCATTCCCGGACTTGTCCATTCCCGGACTATATCTCCATTCCCGGAGTGCCATTCCCGGCGTGTCTATTTCCGGACTTGTCCATTCCCGAACTTGTCCATTCCCGGACTATATGTCCATTCTCGGAGTGCCATTCCCGGCGTGGCATTCTCGGCTTGTCCATTCCCGGACTATATCTCCATTCTCGGAGTGCCATTCCCGACGTGCCATTCTCGGCGTGTCCATTCCCGGACTATATCTCCATTCTCGGAGTGCCATTCCCGGCGTGCCATTCCCGGCGTGTCCATTCCCGGACTAAACTGATCTGGTGTAATGTGGGCCTCGCCCCCAGAATGTCATACCCGGCAATGCTGATCTGATGCTCAATGATTCATTTTAGCATGTTGCATTTCCTCTCTCGAGATAATCTTTGATAGCTAGATATATATTCGTCCTCCACGAATGCTTTGCGTCAAATCCAGAGAATCTTCAAAGTACTAGATATGCTCAACTCCGATCGTATGAATATGTGATCTGAACTAGACTCCTAGTGTGTGTGTGCCCATGATCTTTCACAGTTTATTCCTTAAGCGAGCCAATTTGACGATTTCGTCTCGGAGAATCGGACCAGTGGGTCTAACCAATCTGGATGTCTTAATCACATCCTGTGATTACTTCGACATACTCAACATGATATGGTCTCTTGCATTTTGCTCTTGTCTCTTTTTTTCTCTTTTCCTTTTCTTGGCACACCTACACTTTAAGGTAGCATTTCTCCTCATGGTGGTCCTAATACTCGCCCATGGGTAGCTTCACGCTTATCGGTTATAGGCGGCCTGTTTTTTCCTTTTTTTTCTTTTTGTCACAGAGACTTTTCTTTTCTTTCTTGACCATATCATGTATCGTAGCGTACGTAATCCAGGGTGGACATCCAAGCAAACGGTCATTCACTGATCAATCAACTCTTCAACTAGTCATCTCATCAACCGCTCAGGCTTCCACTGTTGAGATCCTGTATTCAAGTGCTTTATGAGTCTAATCAATATCAATCTATTCAGCATACCGGTGGAGAACATTTCTCGCACTTATCGTTTCTAAGGCTTCTCCCGATAGAACACAATGTCATCACTGGACATAAATCTTATTTATCAAAGACTTCTCTCTCACTCCTTTTTTTTTCACTCACTCACTACAAGGAATTCTTCCTCTCTGCTGCTGACAATGTGGGCTTCGCCCCCGAGATCTATACCCGAAATTCGAACTCAAATGGGCCTCAACCCTCAAATTACTTCCCGAATCTTGGCACCGATGTGGACCTCAGCCCTAGGATTACTACCCGAATCTGATACTGTGCATTCGCTGTTTCTGATTGGCTTGTCTTTGCCACTTTCTCTTTTTTTTCTTCGAAACCTGTGAATACAAAACACAAAACACAAAACACGCAAAAAGGAATGCAATAATGGGTCATATGTATGCATGCACGCATGAGTTTTCTTTATCCCGTTGGGTCAATTCTTCTGCGGGTGACTATTCAATCTTCCGTCCCTTAGGTAAAATACAGCTTCAATATGTCAACATTGATTGGCTCGGTGAACTCGTTCCCTTCCAAGTCCGACAGTCTCATTACTCCATTTCCCATTACATTCTGAACGATGTATGGTCCTTCCTAGTTTGGTCTGAACTTTCCTCTCGGGTCTGTCGTTGACGGTTTTGACTACTTAAGTACCAGATCACCTTTCTTGATCTTGGTAGGACGCACATTCGTATTAAATGCTCGAGCCAACCTCTTCTAATTGATCTTCATATGATGTAAGGACTTCATCCTCTTTTCATCCATCAATGCCAACTACTCAAACCTCTGCGAGGTCCATTCTCGTTCAGGCAACTCTGCTTCTGCTAGTACCCGCATGGACTGTATCTCAACCTCCACCGGCAGTACTACTTCCATTCCATAGACCAAGGAGTAAGGCGTAGCTTCTGTTGCTGTCCTCACAGAAGTTCTGTACTCCCACAAGGCATATGACAGTTTATTAGCCCAATCTTTATAATTTTCTGTCATCTTCGCCAAAATCGTCTTTATCGTCTTGTTGGCTGCCTCGACTGCCCCATTAGCCTGAGGCCTGTATGGTGAGGACTTGTGATGGCCTATTCCATATCTCTGTAGCATCGCATTTGTCTCTCCCTGAAATTGGACTCCATTGTCCGTGACCACATGGTGCGGCATACCATACCGACAAATGAGATTCCGAGCTATAAACTTCGCCATCTATTTTGCTGTAACATTGCAGAATGATTCTGCTTCCACCCATTTCGAGAAGTAGTCCACGACCACTACTATAAAATGATACCATTCGATGCATTTGGTCGAATCTCTCCGATCATATCTATTCCCCAAGCTGAGAAATGCCATGGTTCTGACAACCCATGCAACTCTGTATGCGGCAGATGATTCAAATTGTCGTGTGTTTGACAGTCATGACAGTACTTCACTAGCTTCGCGTAATCGGCTTCCATGGTTGACTAGTAAAAGCCTTGTCTCACAATCTTGCGAGACAAGTTCAATCCATTCATGTGCGGCCCACACACACCAGCATGTACCTCTTCCATCACCTTCTGATCTTTTTCTTCGTTCAAGCACTTCAGTTGAATGCCATTTGCCTGCCTTTTGTAGAGTTCGCCCTTCATACTCACATATTGAGAAGCCAACTTCTGAATGACTACTCGGTCATTTCTACTCACTTTTTCCGAGAATTCTCTTCGTTCCAGATACCTCTGAATATCATAGTATCAAGGCTTCCCGTCATCGACCTCTACTTCCAATATCCTCTCAATCTCATAGACTGGCTTACTTCCTGTTGTCAACACAAGCGGTCTCATCACCAGCTTCTCTGGATTTTCCGAAGTTGCGGCCAGTGTCGCCAATGCATCTGCCATCTGATTCTCTTCTCACGGCAAATGCTGAAACTTACAGTCAGGAATTGCGTGTGTCAGATTTCTGAGGTAGAACAAATAAGGCTTCAGCCGTTCCTATTTCAACTCCCATTCTCCATGCATCTGTCGGATCACCAACATTGAATCTACATAGGCTTCCACATTCTTAGCTCTCAAGGCTATCAATGCTGTTAATCCGAATGCACATGCTTCGTACTCAGCCATGTTATTAGTTACTCCGAATGTCAACCTCTTGGCCAGGGGTTACGATTACAATACCGATTCCCACTCATTTGTAATTCACTGCTACGTCAAAATAGATCTTTCATCCTTGGACTATTATCGCCTGGATTTCCTCATTCGGGGAACTCGAACTTATTCTGATCTGCTTCAACATGTTGCAAGGCCAAGAATTCTGCCACGGCCCGCCCTTTGATTACCTTTGAATTGAGGTACTCGATGTCAAATTCAGTCAGCAACACTAACCATCTGCCCAACTTCCCAACCAACGAGGGCACTGAATGCAAGTACTTTAAAGGATTCTCCTTTGCTACTACTTGGATCTTGTAACATTGGAAGTAGTGACGAAGTTTCCTGGACGCCCATACTACTTCTAGAAAAATCTTCTCCACTTCTTGATAGCGGGCTTCGTACGGAAGTAGCTTCTTGCTGAGGTAGTAGACAGCATGCTCTACTCTTGTCTCGTCAGCTTGTACTATCATCGCCCCTAGTGCTTCGGGTTCAATCGCCAAATAGAGTACCAAAGGTCTACCTTGCATTGGAGGTTTCAACACAGAGGTTTCAGCAGATACTCTCTGATCTTGTCGAAGGCTTCCTGACACTGCTCGTTCCACTTTACCGGTTGGTCTTTCCTTAACAGCTTGAAGATGGGTTCACATACTAACGTCAGCTTGGCAATGAACCGACTAATATACTGGATTTTTCCCAGGAAGACTCTGATTTCTTTCTCTGTCTTTGGTGCCGGTATTTCTGTAATAGCCTTGATCTTTTCAGGATCCACTTCTATTCCACCCATTCCCACTGTGTGGCCGAGTAGTTTACCCGACGTTACTCCGAATACGCACTTCTTAGGATTCAACCGCAAGTTGTACTTGTCCACTCGTTCAATGAACTTTTCCAATGTTTCTATATGCCCGCCTCTTGTCTCTGACTTGACCATCATGTCATCCACGTATACCTCAATCTCTTTATGCATCAGGTCATGAAACAAAGTGGTTGCCATCCGCTGATAAGTGGCTCCGACATTTTTAAGCCCGAAAAATGAGTACATGGAAGACAAAGATGCACTATCAACGAGTACATCTATATGCGGTAAAGGAAAGTCGTCCTTTGGGCATGCCTTGTTAAGATCTCTGTAGTCAACACACATTCTGACTTTGCCATCTTTCTTCGGCATAGACACGATATTGGCCAACCACTTGGTGTACTTTACTACTTCCAGGAACCCCACGTCCATTTGCTTCTTGACATATTCCCTGACCTTTTCGGCTCACTCGGGTCTCATCCTTCGGAGCTTTTGCTTTACCGGTTTCATGTTTGGATAATTCGGTATTGCATGTTGGGCTATACTTCGATTGACCCCAGGCATGTCTTCGTAAGACCAAGCAAACACTTTGGCATATTTTACCCACACTTCTTCCAGATTCTTTCGCTCTTCAGCGGTAACTTCACTCGCAATCAGAATCTCCTTGGGATTCTAGGGTGTTCCAAGGTTAAAAGTGTTTGTCTTAGTGGAGTTAATATCAAATATGCTCAGATCATGCAAGTTAGAAAGTGGAGACTCAGTCAAGTAAGTAGAATTATTGTCTTTATTGCCAACAACAAAAGGAGTACACTCAAACAAATCTGGAAGGAAAATATCCTCATCCGCTACAGATATCGCTCCCTCTACAACATGATCTTTCTCAGGTCTCATCTCTTCCTCGAATGTTAGGGTCTCCAACTTCATGAGTTATTCCTCCCACCTCTCTTCATTTTTCTTTGCAACTTTTTCCTGCCATCGGCTTTTCACCGAGCACATCCAGGAAAATCTCGAATCCGGGTATCACAATCCCGTTGACTTCCACCGGTTCGGGTTCTCATTGATACCCCGAGGCCTTCAAAAAACACTTCATCAATTTCAGCCCTTTGTTCTTGGCATTGGGCTTGTCCTCATCAGAACGGTATCCCAAACCTTTACGAGTATTCTGCCTCTTGAAATCTGGCAGTGTCGATCCTTGGCCTTGCTCAAATTTCATCTTCTCCATAATTCGGGCTACCTTGTGATCCACCCACTCGTCAAAAGTCACCGACATTTGGAACCATGTGAAAGGTTGTATTTCCAAAACGGCTACAACATTATCCACCTCGGCTCGGATAGTGATAATTTTCCCGTCATGAGGGAACTTGATCATCTGATGTAAAGTAGAGGGCACGCCCCCAAGCTTATGGAACCAGGGCCTTCCCAACAACAAGGCAAAAGTGGCTGGGATATCCAACACATTGAACTCCACTTCATCCTCAACTGGACCAACCTTGACTAACGCGGTAAAAGTACCTTCGACTACTCGCTTGCTATCATCATATGCTTTGATAGTCATGTTAGAAGGACTCAACTCAGTTTGCTTAATACCCAGCCTTGCCAGAATTTTCAAAGGGCATGCATTGATGGACGAGCCATCATCCATCATCACACATGAGGTCCCATTTCTCATTACTTCATCTCGGATAAAAAGAGGCCTATTATGATTTCTCCCCTCAACCGGGAGCTCCTCATTAGAGAGGTTATCTGTAGGGCCTCATTCTCCACCGATCCCACAAACATAACCGGATTAGCATCTTCCGTTACTACTATTTTACTCAGGGCTTCCACCATAGCCCGCCTGTGTTCTCCGGATGCTCAGATGTGCCCGAGTCTTCTTCAATTGCTGCAGTATTATACCACCCTCGGCCTTTTCAGTATTCTCGGCCACTTCCCGGCCTTCCTCCAGGACTTCATTTCCTTTCTAAGTAGCATCATTATAAAAAGGCCCGCTCCGGGTCATGCCTTTTACTTCCTCCTCATCACTACTCGAGAAATCCTCCCAGAAATATTTCTTCTACTCTTCCTCGCCTTCACTATTACTGTCCCAGATCCCCAGACAAAAGGCTTGATGGTCGAAGGTTTTGAGGATAAGGTCTTCTGGTAGGCCGGAGTTGATCATGTAAGTAGGTGGAGGAACTGAGTGATAATTGGGTAGGGGGTTACGGTGAGTGTTTGGTTGCTCTTTTTCTAGGTCGGGGATTTTTCGGGAGTCTATCAGGTCTTGGATTTCATGGCGAAGGCGAGTGCAATTATATGTGTCATGGCCATGCTGTTGGTGGAAACGGCAGTAACGGTTCATGTCTAGGTTTGATGGGAGAGGATTTGAGAGTGGTTTGGTTTCCAAAGGCTTCAGTAGTCCTTGCCTTACTAGCTTTTCCAGCACTTTGGACAAGGGCCTGCCTATGTTAGAGAAATGTCTGTTCTTTATAGCCGCAACCTCCGCGGTAACAAGCCTGATTCCTAAGGATCCTCCAACAGCTATTCTGTTCAGATTATTGAACTTTCTGTTCTCTGCTTCTTCCCCCTCAATATCCATAACAGTTTCTCTCAACTGTCGAAAGTCTTCAATCATCGAGGTCATCCTCCGTAACTTACCATAGATGGAAGGCTTGGTTCACTTGATAATCATCATTATTTGATCCTTCTCCGTAGGCCTAGTCTGCATCTTCAGCAACTAACCTCTCCATCGGTCCACATTCTCTTTAAAACTCTCCACAGACCTCTGCTTAACGTTCTCCAGATCGCGGAGTGACAGATCGATCTCCAGGTCGGTGACATACTACTTTAGGAAGGCGTCAGCCATTCCCTCCAATCTTCCTTCACATTCTTCTCCAGACTCTGGTACCATACCACAGGAGCTCCCTCGAGTGACATCCCGAACATCTTTTGCACCTGGCATTGTGAGAGGCCCACCGAACTCATTACTGAGACATGCTGCCGCAAATGGACCATCGGATCTCCATTCCCGTTACACTTAGCAATGTCTGGCATCTTAAAGTGGGTGAGCACTGCTCCTCAAAAGTCATTGTATCATAATCCAACAGGTCCTCGTTCTTTCCCTTCAACTTACGAGTAACCATTTCCATTTGGTCACGGAGCTTTTGCATTTCAACTTGAGTCCCGGCTATCCTACCAGCGGCATAGTCAGCCAGTTCATCATCAAATGCCGGAGCATCATCATTCAATCTATTTGGAGGGCTCTCCCGCCTCTCATTCTCAGATCCTCCCGCAGCGCAGGGCACAACCATATTAGACATAGCGGCAGTCAGAGCTTACAGTTATTCGGTCATCTTAGCGAAGTTTACTTCCATCTGATCCATTCGAGATCCCTCGTTGACGGATTCGCTCATATTCGCTAAAGGTCTTTTGACTAATCTCCCCTATTCTCTAACCCAACCGGAATCTATGTTGCCTATTTTAAGGCCACGTGTCAGTGCATATGTGTGCGATGCATGTAATATATAAAATTATAAAAAGGAAACTTTAAACTACTTGGCCCATCATCATTTTAAAGTATTCAATCTCACCATCGCGCGGTGCAAACTTGTCCCGGTTGAAAAGTCCCAACAGGTTTACACTTTGCGGTGATATGGCTAAATGACTTCAAATGATAAGAAGCCCATTCACAAAATGGCCCACCGGTATTTTAGAACCTTTTGGCCCAAATGTCAAAGAACACGAACTCCTCCCAGTTTAAATGGCCCAACAAGTTCTCATTTTTTGGCAAAAGGTCCAACTGGATCCAAATGGTGGCGGTCTAACACATTAATATAAAATAAATAACTTCTAATGGTTCTTCATGACTAAGGTTCACGAGTGGGTTCACGGGGCGCGGACAAAGGCTCTCGCTGACGAAGGTTTGCCCACAACTAGGACTCCTCATTCAAGGGTTCAAGCGACCAAGTGAACGCACCCTTTTTATACCTTACGGTACGTAGGTGTGTGATTAACTGTCGAATTGATTTCCCGTTGTAGATTCCCCAAAGGGAGGGTGGAGCGAGGCTCTCTTAAGTACCCAAGCCTCTTAGGCTCTTATCGCTTGGTGACAGGAATAAACAACGAGTCCTCCAAACTAGTGTATCACAACTAGCTAAGGGTAATGATTATTGTAGGTGCCTTCACAGCTTTTCCTCGAAAGGTAGTGAATGAAGGAAGACACCCAACCATCACATAGCTTTAACAAACCTATAAAGCTTCCTTTGCAGCTTCAGAAGCTGCAATATATTCCGCCTCTTTGGTGGAATCAACTGTCGACCCATGTTTGGAACTCTTCCAACAAACTGCACCACCGTTAAGGCTAAACACGAATCCTGATATAGACTTTCTATCATCATGGTCCGATTGGAAATCAGAATCAGTATACCCATTAACTTGCAGTTCGTTTCCTCCATAAATAATAAACTTATCCTTAGTACCTTTAAGATACTTTAGGATATGTTTAATAGTCATCCAATGGTCATTTCCTGGATTGTACTGATATCTGCTCGTCATACTAACTGCGAAACTGATATCAGGCCTTGTACATAACATGGCTGTAGGACAGAGAACTTGGGCGACACATGCTATTCTATGCTCGCGGCCTAGTGGGAGTACGGAGTAGCCCGCGGGGGACTAAATCGGAGAATAATGGAGTCGCCACCCGATGTGAACCGGGACAAAGATTTAAGGCTGCACTCACCCTTCGCAAGGAAAGACCTCAAACTGTTGGGTTCGGAATGGTCTCTTACTTATGCCACTTGTGTTGATATAATTTGTACAATAAATCAACCGAGTCTACTCAATAATCTTGCTCAAGGGTATTTAGATCTAACATGCATTCGCTAAATGAATCATATTCTAAGTTTGCATGCTTGAAATTAAGTCTTTAAACGGCAAACACAATTCCACACAATGAGCATATTAAACCATAGAATCAACATATATAAATCATTATTCAAACATAACGTAAACTAATAACATGCATAAAGAATAACATACATATGATTTTAAAAAATAAATAACAAACTAAATTAAATTATACTTCAAATAATAAATAAATAACCTATAAACTCTAACATGCTCAAATACAAATTTGAATGAGACGAGATATGTGTATCTTAAGTGGTACGTGGCGTTGTATCCCGAGTGCAGACCGTACTACCGTCCATTCGGAATCGGCTACGGAATTTACATCCGGGTTTCCATCCGATATACCACAAAAAAGGGAACACATATCCCGCTCATCCAACAATCACACCATGCCTCAAACGACTCTCATGAAATGATATTTCAAAATAAATAAAATAAAACAAAAGAAGATAAATAAAAAGGTGCCCCCAGGTCTAACCTCTTTTGTCGTCTCAAGAAATGGCGTTACACGTCCGTTGGAAGGGTGAATGATCCGTTACTTTTCCGATTTGTTAACTCAACGTCTTTCCTTGTTGTTTTGATGTTCGGGCTGCTGTTTTTACTCCGTTTCGTCGCTGTTTCACTGCTACGTTTCAGGTCACTGTTTTGGTCATTTTGGGGACTGTTTTGGGCGATTTGGAGGGCTAATTGGTTGCGATTTTCAAGGTTTTTTTTTAAGAGGTTTTGTGCAGTTTTTTAGTGCAGTTTTTGGGTGGTTTCAGGATTGTTTTAGGGTTGAAATTGCTGCCAAAACTGATCAGGTCAGTGGGGTGTTTTTGCGGCAGTAAGTGTGTAGTGCGGTGGGCGTTTTGGGACTTTTTCAGGCGTGCAATGAGGCAGTGCAGTGGGGGCTGTTTTGGAGTGGCTTTATGGCTGTAAAGAGGGCTGTTTTGACGTGGTTTGAGGGCTGTGAAAGGGCTGGATGCGTGCAGATGGGGCTGTGTTTTAGTGGCTTAGGAGTGAATGGAATGGGTGAAGGAGATGTTCCACGATAATTGGAGGGGAGTTTGTCTTTGAGGATGCGGCAATGGGGCTCGGAAAGGGTCTTGGGCGTCCAAGAGAGGGCTTGGATATGTGTCTTAGGCATGCAAGAGAGGTGTATGTGCTAGGGTTGTGAATGGTGGTGAAGAGCTCTTTTTATAGGCAAGGAATATGAGGCTTTCCTTATTCAAATAGGATAAAATCTCCATTGATGGTGACATTTATTCTAATAGGTGTCTCATAAGGAATAGATCTCCTAATTTAGGATTGTGATTGGATTTGATTTGGTAAGGGATCTAGGAGATTTCTTTTAATTAGGAAGGGATTTTACAAGATTTAAGCATGTGTTTAATGTGCATATCCTTAATTAAAATGGCTATGGGCGTGAATAAGGCTCCATGGGCGTGGGTTTTGGTTTATGGATAGGCTTGGGTATTTTGGGTTTGGTTTGGGTTTGGTACGTGGTTTATGGGGATTTGGGCCTACGATAAGTTTTGAAACGGAAGTCCAACAAGCAACCGAAGCTAAACAACTTAGATAAAATCCAACAAAAATTCCAATTTCCAATGTTATCCTTCCAACGTTCGTTTCCTCCGGCTTTCACAACTACAGAGATAGTGGCTCCATACGAGACTCATCATCAGGCTGATATGCAAAAATGCAATTCCTACAATGGCATATATGATGCTGCCCAAACATGAAGCATAAGGTTGATTAGACATTCTAATCTTCTCATCTTCTATTTGCGGACACATCTTCTTCGAAAAATGTAAGCCATGTCTGAACAGTATGTTTGCTGTCTTACAGTTAGCAAAATTATACTGTTCAAAGATCTTATCTATGTACGTTGATTGCGATAACCCAATAAGCTTTATTTCTCTATATCTATAGAGTTTTATGCCCAAGACATAAGAAGCTTCACCAGGGTCCTTCATGAAGAAATTCTTACAGATGTAAGCTTTGACGTCTTGCATCATTCCAATATCATTCCCAATGATAAGGATGTCGTCAACATAGAGAATTAAAAATACCACCATACTCCCACTAGCATTCTGATACACACAAGATTCTTCTGAATTCTTGAGAAAACCAGACAATTTGATTATCTCATCGAATCAAAGATTCCAAATTCGTGAAGCCTATTTAAGTTCATAAATGGACTTCTTCTGCTTACATACCATGCCCGAGTTCTCGCTGGATGTAAAACCTTCCGGTTGTTCCATATAGATTTCTTCATCAAAAAATCCATTTAAAAAGCCGTTTTGACATCCATTTTTCAATCTCGTAATTATGATATGCGGCAATTGACAATAAAATCATGATGGACTTTAGCATGGCAACTGGAGAAAAAGTTTCATCGTAGTCGACTTTAGATCGCTGCGAGTAACCTTTAGCTACCAGTCGGGCCTTAAAGGTTTCAACCTTTCCATCGGGCCCTCGCTTCCTCTTGTAAATCCATTTACAACCGATAGGAACAATTGTTGGACAATTATGACCCATAGCATCACTATTTTTACAGATCATAGTGTTGTTGTACAAATTAACTATGTGACAAATGAATTGTACAAATTAACTATGTGACAAAGGAAATGGCCCTTTTATCATTTATAATTGGATTACTCGGATATATAAATGATAAAAGTCCTTATGATTAGTTACAGATTAATAACATATGAGACAGTATTAATCCACAAAGGTTTAATCATTAAATATCCCTAGTCATAGTATTATCGAGACTGGGCATCAATAATGCGGAATAAGCTAGTATTACACTTGTGCGTGTTATGGAAGCGTAACGACATAGTTCTCGTATATTTGGGTATTGGATACTCATGCAAGTGTAATAGTAGATTCTGTTTACCGATGGTACGGAAACAGCTTCGCTTTGGATAGACCCCTCGGAATCCCACCGGTAGTATGACTATGTGTCTATGGGAATCCGAAACAGAGTAGGTGTATTTGGTTTTAACCTTAGACTTGCATCGCTAATACTTGCGACAACAATATACTTTGGTTTTAGTCGTCCGGGGTTTTAACGGGTTCTGTTTACGCCTCTTCTGGGTATACTGAGAATCATAGTGTATTGTGGTGTGATGTCAAGATGGAAGTATCACTTCAGTCATATGCAGATGATGATCACACAGGGATACAGAACTGATACTCTAAGTGCTATAACCATCGGGGTAGTATGACTAGGTCATGACTTTCCGAGCATAAATAGACTAGTTGCTAGTGATCCGATATATGCTTCGTACGGGGCAGACACAACTCCAGCCTCAGGCCTAGCATGTGACATCTGATACTTGATTGTAATGTGCAATACTACGTATACTACGCTTGACAAAGATCATGTATTCCGTAGAAGAATATTTCTGGAGAATTGGGTAGGCACGGTGCTTTGCTAGAAGCCAATCATGTCTTATAAATCGGTAAGAACGTGGTACCAGGTACGCACGTGTTCGGATAGTCCGATGACTGTATTTATTGCCAACATATCCAGTGATCTCTTGGGTCGCATCCCAAAGATTCACCGATGATGTTTGACTCGAACAATATTAATCTAGGATTAATTAAACTATAGAAAATTAATCTGGGATTAATTACGACAAGAATTAATTTGGGATTAATTATCAGATAAATAATTAATCTGGGATTAATTGCGTCGAGAATTTATCTGGGATTAAATTTGTAGAGAGGAGAGAACGCGATTAATTTGGAATTAATCGGTAAAATAAATTTAATAGTTAAATTAGATTTTACTATTTAATTTATTTAATTGGGTTAAAATAATATATCAAATATATTAATTGAAATCGGATTTCAACGGGAAGTTAAATTGGATTTTAATTTTAGCGAACGAATTAATTTTGAATTAATTTACGAGTTTCTTCCGTAATAATTTTACTAGGTATTATTATTTAATTAAATTGGATTTAATTATACCGCGACGGAAAATTCATTTAATCGGATTAAACGAATCCGAGCCCGAAGTGTGTTGAGCAAGCCCACTTGAATTTTGAATTTAAAATGGGGCCCACTTCACTTACATCATTAGTCACCTTTGATGATATAAGAGGATGATGGATTTTGGTGAAACTTATAAAACACTCTTGCCTTTTTTGAAAAAGAAAAAGAAAATAAATTAAAATGAATTTTTGGAATTTCATTTTGACTCTCTCTCATTGGCCAAAAAAGGAAAATAGCCATTGACTGCTTTTGAGTGGGCCACTGCTTTCCTTGTAACTTGGTCGAATGAAAGAATAAATGCCATCTTTTTGTTCTTCTTTGAAAAAGGACAAAAAGCTTAAAATGAAAAGTGCTATCTGACTTTGCTTTTTCATTTTTTTTTGCGAGAAGCATTTAATTCTCTCAGAATTGGTCTTTGTTTTCTTTTTGAGCATAGGCCGAATTGGCTTCTGATGAACAAGGCCGAATGGCCACTGCACTTTGAGTGCACAAGATGGATTGGCCAATTGGATTGGCCATTTTTGTGTTCGTTTCATTAAGGCTGAATGGCTTTCTTTTGCTTTTGAAGCAATCAGCCAAATGGCCTGTGCAACTTGAAGAAAGACCGATCAATCCTCTATCTCGGGCAATTTGTTTCTCATTGGGAGATAAAATTTGTTTCATTTGTTCTTGCTACCACATAAGGGAGTCAAAAGATGGTGATAAGGATACTCACCCATGAGCTTGAAAGCTTCAACATCCATAAAAGTTTTGAACTCAACCGATCAATTTAAGTCATTGATTTTTATTCACACACGAATCACGCTTAGAGATCCTGTGGCATGTCTAAGACACTAACAATAATTCCTTCGGGAAGCGGAACCAAGTTCCAAACTTGATTCTCATACATTGAGTACATCTCGTATTCATTGCGTCTTGCCACTTCACGGAGTCGATGTCCAACATCGATTCTTTATAGGTAAAAGGGTAAGTCTCTTCTAATAAGAGAACATCGAGACTATTTTCTTGTATCAAATAAAAGCGTTCAGTAGGTCTAGATAACCTTTGTAACCTACGGAGTGTGTGTGTTGAAGGTTCTCCATCTTCCTAAACTATTCCTCCATTAGTTCGTTGGTTCCAGGTTGTACTTCATCAAGCTCAACCTGTCTATAATCACCACCTTCAGCCAAAAATATATTTCTAGAAATTTTACGAAGCCAGCTACGAACACATTTCGATGCTTGGTATCATAGAACAAATATCCTTTCGTATTTGAAGGATATCTAACAAACCTAAAATTCTGCCCTCGAGGCAAAAGCTTATATCGCTGAGCCATCTTGACATAAGCAGGACACCTTCAAATCTTAATATAACTAAGATTTGGTTTTCTACCAGTCCATACATCAGAATGTACGAGTTCCAACAAGTCATTGGCTCGGTGTCCAACACATGAAAATGGGGCTTTGGTCATTTTACCCCGAATACAAGATTCGCAAGTCGGATAAGGTTCAATGGTGAGATCATGTATCAACCATTCTTAACCAATTGGGTTATACGTTTCACGCATATATGACCTAACCTCATGTGCCAGAGTTCAGTATTATTTATATCAGATTATTTACGTTTATTTATTCCAGTATTAAAGATATCTTGTGAGGTACGTAATATGTAATGAACATGCTCATTTGGACAACAATGGATCTGAATATTACAACTATCATATAAATACAACTAATGATTCTTAATATTTACATTATAACCTTAAGTATATAATACAAAAAGGGACATAATATTCGCCACACATCCTGGCACAAAATAGCAGTCATTTAACAAAAGTCTCCCAATAGGTAAGGGATCTAACATATGCCCACTGCAACTGCATCCAGAGAGTCTCTACTCCCGAACCGCAACTGCATCTCCCCAGATTTCAGCCGTCTACTTACCGTCAGCACCTGCAACGTATTGTAAATGTGAATAGGACAAGCAGAATCCAAAATCCAATTAGATGTAATAGCTTCACAAGCCAAACAGATATCAATAATAAGAAAAATAAAAGTATCTGATGTCGATACTCTTTCCTTCCTAAGTTGCGCAAGATAGTCCGGGTAGTTACGTTTCCAGTGCCCAACTTTATGGCAGTGGTGGCACTTATCTTCAGAAGCTCTCTTGGGCTTCGCCGTCTTACCATGCGGAGGAATATTGAAACCCTTCTTCTTATTTCCTTTAGACTTCTTCCCATTCGACTTGGATTAGGAAGAAGCGTAAAGTGAAGTGGGTTTCGGAAGGAAAGTCAGAACTCACTTCCTTAAATCTTCCTCTGCTGTGAGAAGCATCCTATGCAACTCACGGTAAGAACAATGAATTCTATTCATGTTGAAGTACACGACGAACTGGCGATATGAAGCCGGGAGTGAACCGATAATGACACTACGACCAAGAGTCTCATTCAGTGGGAAATCTTATCGCCTCAAATGCTCGATCAAACCGATCAAGTGAAGCACATGCGGGCTCACAGCCTGCCCCTCATCAAGTTTAGAATTGAATAATTCCATCGAAACTTATGAACAGTGACCTGCTCCTGATTCATGAACGATTCACGAAGTTGTGTCATCATGCTATATGCATCGTGCATCTCTCAATAAGTCTTTTTAAGCTCAGAAGAAAGAGAAATCAAGATGAATGATTTAACCCTTAAATCATTATCCTTCCATTGCTGGAGTCTCACGTTATTCAGGTACTGCATCGGGTGATATAGCAAGCGGTAATGGACCTTCCAAATTGTACCACAGTTTCTCGAAATTGAGGACAATCCTCAAGTCCATATCTCAATCCGTAAAGTTTTCTGCGCCCTTCAGTTTGTTCGTATCAAACATACATGCAAAAGGATTGGGTGGAGGTGCCGCCATCGTAAATCTATTAAATAGACAGCGAACCAATGGTCAATAAATAAGCAGATAAAAGATTATTACAGTTTCATAATATATCATAAAGCATTAAGTAGATCATGGATTTTTAATCTAAAAATTCTCCTCCCACTATTTCATGCAATACTGTAATCTCCAAACATAATACAAAACATGTGATAATCAAATCATAACATAATAGTGAAAGGTGGACCCCATGAATATATTTTAGCTCACAGCTTTGACATATTCTCGCCTACGTATATTCATTTAGGTGGACAACACATTATCGATCACTCAATAGTGACTCATGGGTTTTCGGTCTCAGTCATTTGTCGTTGTGACAACTATGACACATTCACAATGAAGCATATTAAGGTCAAACTTGTCAATGATTAATTCAAGATACTTACGTAACCCTGACAGCTTTGGCATGTTTATGATTGCGCTTTCGCTTGAATTCACCAAATATCAAATATATCCGGTACAGATAAATTTCTACCGGCCATATCCTCACAGCTTTGGCACGTTCTCGGATATAGTCGTAAAATTTAGTAATAAGCGGTATTGACAAGACATACCGATTAATATACATCAAATACATATTAAATTATAAACCTTATTTTAAATAGGGATTTCACTAAAGATGTATTAATTTATTTAATCAAATTAAATAAGTGCAAGCATGCATTAAAGTCAAAATTAAAGTCACTATTGAATTTTCAAGGCAAAATCATATATCGGGGTTCCAGAATCAGACTCGCTCTGATACCATTTTTGTTGAGGTTTTATTGGGAATTACAGGGTTAGCGCAGCGGAATGCGGAAAAACGATTTCTCCGATTTCAAAAATTTTCTTGTAACAATTAAATAAACTTATTTTTTTAATTAACCAATACTTAAATTATGAAATATAACCAAGAAATCATATTTTTTTTTAATTATAAAATTACCCCAAACTTTTACAAATCAATTATTTTAGTTTTAAATATGTCAGTTACATATTTAATTAATTCCAAATTAATCCCAAAATAATTTTTACAAGTTTGCTACAAAACCATAAACTTTTCAGATTTGCGCCAACAGCCCAGATTTTCTGTAATTACTGAAACAGCCCAAAACTTTAGTTAATTACAATTTGACCAAATTTGTTCAAAACACATCAAGATCAAATCCAATTAATCCCAAATTTTACATGCATCAAATTAAAGCATATATTTGAAAAGCCCCAAAATTTGAGTGGGTTAAGAACCCTAATTCACAAATCACTCAAATTGGGTAATTTACACTAAATTAATAAAATTCAATACTTTAATCTTAAAATTACCACACCAATTAATTCTCACCATCATGAAATTAATCAAGAATAATTCTAGGCTAATTAACTCTAGAATGACAAATTTAATTTTCTAATTAATTTTTTAAGCTTAATTACTCATAATTAGCTGAATAATTAATCACAAATGCTAATAACATCCAACAAGCTTTAAACACAATTAAATTACATACTTAAGGATTGGAGAAAATTCTAAGCATCACAAATTGAAGCTTAGGCTCATGAAAACAATTTCCTAATTGAAAAAAAAATTAAAAATTACTTACAAAATTTAAGACTTTGTTGATGAATTTCTTGTTCTTTCAAATTTTTTCTCTCAACCTTACTTTGTAAAATATTTTGTGAAACTCGTCTTAATGAAAATGAAATCAAAACAGTTTTGATATACAAAATATCACATGGCCGAAAATTTCAAATAAAATAAAGCAACAATTATTTTATTTTTGTTTGATTTTAATTTGCATATATTTTAGTCTTATTAAAGTAACACTTTAACTTTAATAAAGTGATAAAAATGTGTTCTAATCAAACCATGCCATTGTTCAACTTCATAAAGTTGAAATCATTACTAAAGATATTTATTTTATAAATTAATTTAATTATTAACAATTAAATAATTAATTAATAAAATTAAGTATCTTAAATATATTTATTATATTTACAATAAATATCTCAAATACATATATTAATGATATAAGTCAAATATCACAATTTGATATTTTATTAATGTGTATTTAATAAAATCAGTATTAAATAAAATACACATCAATATTGGAAATGATCGATAGGTCCCGATTGTATTTATTTTTCGTTTAACCATTAAACGAGTTATAAATAATCAGTATTATTCATAACAGTTGCCCTAGTGCTCTACGAGTAAATTTCATTAGTGAGACTCTATAGATTCAGGCATATCCGCCACGAAATCAAATTACGTGTCTATAATTCACTCACACGTAAATTATGACGAACACGGATAAACTCACTGAATCAACATGTCACTGCATACTTATAATCCCTCCGTCACAGGTATCCGGATTAATCCAGAGATACAGATACAAACGTCAAATCTCTATAGATATAATCACGTCGACGTTTCTATTAGCAATCCCTCAAATAATACTTAGAATTAATTTCTATAGTGTATCACGTGCCCATGGATTTAACAGATTGCTAATTCCATATTGAATTCCTATACTCGTACACATAACTGATGGATCATATCTTGATACACACATGATATCCTGAGCATCAGTCCACACCCAACGAACAGACGGAGGTCTGATATAAATAGATCGGTGATGTAACTGTCATCTAAGTGTGGAGGATAACTTAGATATCCACAGTGGTATCTCAAGTCAAAAAATCACTATGCTCACTCAACCCGAGAAGATTCTTATTGACGTTGGTGTACCATACATTAAGAATCTTTGGTGAGTCATTCAGTGTTTATCCGCTATAAACACCTATACGTCTATATGAGTCTCCAAGACTCATGGTTCACTGAAAAACCATCGGAATCCAAGATTCCAATATACGACATGTACCAGTCTCTACAGGTTTACTTTACTGACCAAGTAGTGTAAACCTTGACCGTGAACTATCTAAAAATGACAACGTCATGATACAACTCAATGTCAGTTGCGACGCTTTCACAACATTATAATAACTAATCATTTTAAGGTCGGTTACGTTTTTACCATATTAAAGAAGAAGTTATATAAATGAAACTGTTCATTTTATTCATAATAAAACGTTACATTAATATTTACATAGAAATACATAATAAAATTGGCGCTAGGAGCACCAACCTTAACAGATAAAAAGCAAAAAAAAAAAAAAAAAAAATTTCAAGCAAGACGTGTAGTAACAATGAACCTAATACTCTTACAACATGGAAATTTGATCAAGAGTATTGTAGGATTATGCTTGTTAGGTGTATTATAAAAGATGAGTTGTTTTTTTTATTATAATAGAGCGTGATGATTTTATAGAGTTTGTGCATGTTTTACAATATATGTTTAAATTTGTTTCTCGCTTTACTATTGTTAGAGAGTGCATGAAAGTGTATGTTAGTGAGAAAACTAGCTTGCGAGAATGCTTAAAATCCATAAATACAAGAGTAGCTTTGACGACGGATATTTGGACTACTATACGAACTCTAAGTTATTTGAATCTCACAACTTATTTTATTGATAATGATTAGAAGTTGCATAAAAGAATTTTGAGTTTTGTTGAAATACCTAGTCATAAAGGGAATAATATAGGAAAAAATGATAGAAGCATGCATTTAAGAATGGGGTATTGATGACAAAGTGTCTATGGTTACAGTAGACAATGTTAGTTCTAATGATTTTGCAATTACATATTTGAAGGGGAAACTTCCAAACTTAGTTATGAGTGAATTCTTTATCCATATGAGATGTGATGCTCATATTTTGAAATTGATTGTGAAGGATGGTCTTGTCGAAATTAAACATCTATCAGTCGAATTCGTAGTGCAATTACATATGTGTGGAGTTCTCCTGCTATAGCCCATCAATTTAAAGTGTATGTTGAGAGAGAGCGAATATATAGTAGTTGTGAAGTTTGTCTTGATGTTTCAACTAGGTGGAACTCCGCTTACCTAATGCTGAAGGCAGCTCTTGTATTTCAAAAAGCATTTGATAGGATAGATGATGAGAATGTTGCCTATAGAACAGAACTTGAGAGTATGATGGTGTTCCCACTTGGGAAGATTGGCAAAATGCCAAGGTTTTTAAAAAAATTCTACGTTGTCACTAAAAAATTATTAAGATTTTTACATGTCACATTATTATATTGTTGTTATCCTCACTTGCATGAATGAATGGGCAAATGAGTCAGATTTTTATGTTAACAGTATGTGTCGTAAAATGAAAGAAAATTTTGATAAGTATTATGAAAACGTTGATAAGAAAAACTTTATGGTTTTAATAGCTGCTGCCATTAGATCTTAAATATAAGATGTATGTGGCTAAGTTTTTTTGTAAGAGATTTTTTTTGGTAATGATAGTATAAAAGTTATGAAAAAACATAAAAACTTGAAGGGTGTTTTGCAACGTTTATTTGAGTTTTATAAAGGTGGTAACATAAGTTATGAAACAAGTATAAGTCGTTTATCTCAAACCTCGAGTATTGTGGAAGAGTGTGGTTGTGATGGTGGTAATGATGATAACATGTATATTCAAGATGAATTGATGAGGTTTATAAGAGACAAACAATATGTGGATCCTAAATCGGAGTTAGAAAAGTAATTTGAAGAAGCTTGTGAATATGGTGAGAAAGATCTTGATATCTTAGGCTGGTGAATGAGTAACAGATTCAAGTACAAGATTCTTTCTCAAATTGTAAGAGATGTGTTGGCGATTTCTGTATCCACTGTGACTTCAGAGTCGGCTTTCAGTACATTTGGTCGTGTTCTTAATCCATTTCGCAGTTGTTTAACTCCAAAAGTTGTTCAATCATTGATATGTACTCAAAATTGTTTAAGGAGTACGCCAACACCAATAAATATTGAAGAATGAATGGAGATGCATAAAAATATGATGCATGTATGCCAAAATATTTTATTTTCCTGTAATTTTTAATTTTATTCTTACATTAACTAGCTAGTACATTATATTTGAAACAGAAGCTGGTGGGCTGACGATTGTAAATGATAATGATATTGTTGATAGTGATACCGATGCCGATACAGATGATGGAATTTTATAAGTGAGTCACTTATTTACTGTTATAGTTTCTATATCTGTTTGGGTTGTTTCTGATTTTCGTTAATATGTTAATGTGTCTGCAATTTCATCTATTGCTATCTATTTGATTTTTTTTTGATGTTGTTTTTGCTTTATCTTGTTGTTGTTGCTGTTTCTACTGTTGCTGCTGCTTTATAATATTGTTGGGCCTAGTGTTGTTGATGTTTTCTGTTATTGTTTCTGCTGTTGCTACTGCATAGTGTTTATGCTGCTGCCTAGTGTTGCTATTTATGCTGTCGTTTCTACTTTTGTCGTTGTTTCTGCTGTTTTTATTGTTGTTTTCTGCCTAGTGTTACTGCTGTTTTTCATTTACTTTCCATTTCTGTTTTTTGTTTTCATGTGCTGTTGTTTCTACTGTTGCTGCTATTTTTAGCCTAGTGTTCTTGTTTTCATGTGCTGCTGTTTCTACTGTTGCTGCAGTTTTTAGCCTACTGTTGTTGTTGTTTTCATGTGCTGTTGTTTCTGCTTTCTGTTTTTTGCTGTTTGTTGTTGTATTTATCTAATATTTCTGTATGGACAATTGTCAAAAATATTATGTAATAATTATTTACGTATGAGAAATAATTGTATTTTCAAAGTTTGACAATATTATATAAATAGAGCAATTCAGAATCGGATCAGAATTGAATTGGAACCGATTAATAAAATACCCTATTTAATTGGGTAGATTCTGATTCCACTTAATTAGGAACCGATTTTTTCCAGGTAGGTTCTGGTTCCATGCGGAACCAAAATCGAAATCGAAGCCGGTTTTGCTTACCCTTAATTGCAATGATTAAAATTAATTAATACAAAGTGGAGAGTTATTGAAAGTAAATTTTTTGTATTAATATTTGTGCTATTTGATTTATTGCAAGCTAAGGTGGTGATATATACTGATCTGGTGTGGGAAAGCTACCGTTGTAAAATTTTCGAAAAAAATTAAAATTTTAGAATTCGAATTTCGCTTACATTACAGGGGATATTAGGTTACCATCTAATAAAAAAAAAAATCCGTATTTAAACAAATCCGAAGGATGGAAATGAAATAATCCAATTTTTTTTTCTTGTTTTCCTTCCTATTTGTTGAGTTGAGAGCCGCTTTCACGGAACAAAATTGGGTTCTGGACCTAAACCCTAGAAAGTAAAAACCTCACACTCCTTTCTCTTTCGATTCGTTCTTCGAAATCAAGCGAAGACGACCAAAAGGGAAACCAAAATTGCAGGAGCAGAGTGAGAAAACCCTAATTTCAACAAAATGTCGATGTCAAAGAGTTCGAAGATGCTTCAATTTATAAATTACCGGATGCGCGTCACGATCCAAGACGGCCGCCAGCTTGTCGGGAAGTTTATGGCCTTCGACCGCCACATGAACCTCGTCCTCGGCGACTGCGAAGAGTTTCGCAAGCTTCCTCCCGCCAAGGGTAAGAAGAACAACACTAACGAGGAGCGTGAGGACCGCCGCACTCTCGGCCTTGTGCTTCTCAGGGGCGAAGAGGTAATTTCCATGACCGTCGAAGGCCCTCCTCCTCCTGAAGAGTCACGAGCCAAGGCCGTGTCTGCTGCTGCCGTTTCTGGTCCTGGTATTGGTCGCGCTGCTGGTCGTGGTGTCCCCACCGCTCCCCTTGTTCAAGCCCAGCCTGGCCTCGCTGGGCCCGTTCGTGGTGTTGGTGGGCCCGCTCCCGGTATGATGCAGCCGCAGATCTCGCGGCCACCGCAGCTCTCTGCTCCCCCAATGTCTTACCCACCTACTTCAGGTGGGCCCCCTGTGATTCGACCACCTGGTCAGATGCCGCCTAATGCTTACCCAGGACAGGGTCCACCAATGGGGCGGGGTCCACCACCACCGGCTTTTGGTATGAGGCCGCCTCAGCAGTTCCCTATGCCACCTCAGCAGTTTGGGCAGAGGCCAATGATTCCGCCGCCACCTGGGCCAATGATGAGAGGACCTCCGGCTGCCCCACCAAGGCCAGGAATGCCCAACGCACCACCTCCTCGTCCTGGGATGCCGCCTCCACCCGGTGCTCCTGTCTTTCGTCCGGGCATGCCACCTCCACCACCAAATGCTCAGCAGCAACAGAATCAGCAGCAACAGTGAGGGGTGTGTTTCTATTCCATAATTGCAATTAGATTTTATTGATTGCTTTAATTATTGTTAGTCTTTGCACATTTATTATTAATTTACTGGAAAGCTTATATGTTATATTGGTTAGTTGATGTGTTTGTGTGCTGCTTGCTACCTTGTTGCAATTATAGGGTTATTATCTATGGGAATCCAGATTGTATCGTCTTGTTGAAATATCTTTTCCTTTTAAATTGAATTTTTACTGTTATCACAACGTATCATGCTTGTTTAGGGATCAACTTCTAGAATTTTAGATGTTTGGTATGGGTGTGTTTTGCCATACTTTTTGCCTCAATGAGTCAACGTATCATGTCTTGCTATACTGTTTGCCTCTCCTTGCTATACTTTTTGCCTGTAGTAGTCTAGTGTTTCTATAGTTGCTTTTGTATCATTTATCCTCTGTCTTCGGCAATGAAATGTAGGTAATATGGGATGTGTATTCTGCATTTCGCTTGTACTCTTAGGAACCTCTGCAAACTGTATTTGCATAGCAATATGGCTTGAAGTCTATAATCGACTAGTAAATATCCTCTAATGTAGGCAAAACTTCTTTATAGGTTTTGAGATGCTTGCGCACCAATATGTTCACGGACACCTACTCAGGAAGTCACACATTTCATGTTGCTGTATTTGAAAGAGAAACCAGTGGGTTGTACTCTCTCTGATATTCTCACTTTACACACTTTAGATGTTTTCATCTGATGTCTTTTCTCACTTTTAATAATCCAGTAGAAAGATTTTTCAAAAGCATTCTCGAGGCTTGATGTAATGGCTGTAAAATGTTGTATATATTTGGAAATGTCCCCGCTATGATTCAACTTCAAAGACATTCTTTAGGCTTGCCGATTATGCCTTAAGAGTTTCAAAATCAAGTCAGTACTTCTAGGATTGCAAATCAACAATAAAAGCCATTCCTTACACCTTCTTCGCTTTTAACTATATTGGTAGAGAATATCAAAGGACAACGACAAACTCAGCATTTTTAATTATAAAATATGAAAAATTGTCTGCCTAAATTAATTTGTTAGGGAGGAGAAGATGATATGATCAATGCAGCAATGGTTCAGTGACTTCTTTTGCATAGGACAGCACAATAATGAGATTGGCACATATTCTTTATATTCTAGTTATAACCATATTATGAGAAATTTCCGGTGATTTTGCACTTGAGATTGTGACACCTGATCAAACACCAGGTTTCCTGCCTTGGTTTCATTGGGTATATAACACCCAAGGAATTTTAGGTATATGCCTTATAGCAACATTTTATTTTTATTAGCCTGTTTTTTTTTTTTTTTTTTTTTTTTTAGTGGTTGCAACACAAATAGAGACCTTGTTTATACAGCATCAATATTAAACCATACAAAGCCCTATCTTTGATAAGCCTAAAGGCTAAATCAACATGTCAATATGTGATCAGTTTACATCCAAACACATTCAAAACCACCACTATAACTTTTCAAAATACTATAATGGCATCCAGGTTTATTTCCTTTCGTCAAATTATCCGCCATATTTGCCAAATTAATTTGATAATGTGCTTTCCACATTTTTCAGTTTGTTTCATACATAGCTCACTGTTTTTGCATGTGTTATTGTTAGTTTTCATTTTAAAAATAAAAGTTCTAAATATTGGCACGGTTCCAAGTTATTTCCTTGGTTATCTGATATCTCATACTCTGAGTTTTGACCTTATATGATTGATGAAGTTGCCATGTTCTTAAACTTTTGTGAAGTTGCCATGTTCTTAAATTTTTGTGAAGTTGCCATGTCCTTCCACATTTGGGTTTTTTGTCATGTACATGTCTTGCATTGTTCTACGAAGTTACTAACTGTAAAACTGCAATGCTTCTTGCTTTCTATTACCATATCTTTTCTTGTAGATGAATTCTTCTTGATTAGAAAATGAATTGCATTTTTTTATTGTAGCAGAGGACTCGAGCGGTGAAGATTCTCAAATCAGAATGTTCCTAATCCCACCATATCTGGCTTTGAGTTTGCTTGTGGTTCGGACTAATGCAGTTCTTTGGCACTCCCTTAGTTGAGGATTTTGATGATGTTATTAGTAGTACACTATGTCATCCCAGTAGTTTTTTGTGCCTAAAAATGAGTTGCCGTAGACTAAATACATTGTTGGTTTTAAGCTAATATTAAACCTATTTTATTCAGTGTATGACTGCTTAGGTTGGGTCTCTCTCTGATGTGGTTTTGTTTGTTGCATTCTCTCTCTCTCTCTTTTATTTGTTGAATTTACATGGACATTTTCTACTTTCATTTCGTTTTCTTCTCGTATTGTTATCATTAGCTCCTCTATTTTCTACTTCAAAATTTAGATTCTGTTCACTTTCTCAATTTTAGCTATTCACAATATTCCAGGGAGTGTGATTTTTGTCATCAAGAGACGTGGTTTGATGGTTTGAGGTTCAGGATCTCATCTTGAGATTTTGTGTTCGAATCCAGGTAGTGTGTTTTTTGTAAGAGTCTGAAACAGTCAGAAATTTTACCTGCTCCGCTTAAACATGGTTTGGCGGTGGGATTTAACCATCAGAATTCCACAATTAAGTGGGTTTGGGGTGGCTGGAGCCACCCGTAATGCCATGTGGCATAATTGTGTCTGTTGGATTGCGATTCAGTTGATGCTTTTTAAAAAGAAAAAGAAAAAGAAAAAGAAAAAGAAAAAAAATAATCATTTTTTTGTATTTTCTAAATTAACATGCCCGTATTGAGCCACCTCGCTATCGGAGGCGCTGCAGTATGTGTTGGACTATAGCTATTTATATTTTGTTTATGTCTAGATGTTTCGACTCTTTCTAGTGTTGAAATTGTAAAATATTTTCATAAAACCGAACAAAGAAAGAATATTGTGTTAAATATTTACAACCAATATAGAGTTAATCGAATTTTTTATAACAGAGATTCCAAATAATCTGTGGTTTGATTTGGATACGTTTGATTGTCGTGGTATTCGAACATTTTTTTTAGTTTAATCAGAGTATTGTTTAATAACGGGAGTCGGTTTCATTCTTAGCAGACTATTAATTTATGCTGAACCACAGTGTCCTCAGCAAAGTAGTAATTTGGGGCTGCTCTATCACAGAAATGATTAGTAGATTCCTGATTGTAATTAAATAAATAAATAAAAAAACCTCTCTGTTTACATTAATTAATAAATTTAAAAATTAATGCCCCGGATAGATAACGTCGCACATTTAACAATGAGAAGTGGGGCCCTTTGAAGAATCAACCAATAAATAAAGTCAAAGGAAAAAGTAAGGGTAGTAAAGTAAATAAACAAAACAGCAACGGCTAGTTGGAGGATTAACGTTAGAAGCACGCTCCCCGAATAAATCTCTCTCTCACTCTCACTCTCACTCTCACTCTCACTCTCTCACTTGCTAGTTGCTACTTCACTTTTTTAATTATGTGCAGTCTCCAGTACCACTTGACTTGAGAGTCAGAATTAGATTTGTATGAATGACGAGAAAGGAGCTTGCTTCGGAGGCAAGAAAACAAACCATGAAAATCTTGAAGAAAACCATTAACATTTTCAGGAAAAAAACCTCACCCAGAGGTGTTACACTCTTAAAGCTCAAACCACGACGCCGTCGTTTCCTTTTTTTTTTTGGCTCATTTCCCCGCATTGCTTGTTTTTTATTTCCTTTTATTTATTTATTTATTATTATTATTATTATTATCATTATTGCTGTGTGTGTAGGTTGTTGATCTGTGAATAAAAAGTGATGAATGAGTGATTAATTAATTATGTTTTGGTACAGAGGCTTTGAGGGAGAGCAAGAGGGACATGGCTACTGCTACTAGAGGTACGTATGTATGTATGGAATTGTTAATCTTGTTAGGGAAATCAAACCCACATTTCAAAATTATTTCTTTTTGAGTTTCTCAGGGCATTTCTAGTATGCTTGTGCTTATGAATCACTCACTACTTGATTAGATTTCCCGAGAATAAGTACTGATATGAGAATAGTTTTATTCAAAACTGTTAGTAGTTCAAAAACTTGTTAAAGAAACGATCCTATTTGTGGATGTTCATAGCATTTTTTCCCCATCTTCCTGCAGTCTTTATTCTCTGTCTGTGGTAATGTGTTATTTGATTTTGTAGGTATTGAACGTGAGATTGCAGCTCTTCAATTGGAGGTATGTTACTCTGCCTCTCACGGTTTTCATTTTCGTTGAACTTATATGTCTATATTAAAAGCTTTACTCTGGTGTAATTTTCAGGAGAAGAAATTGGTTGCAGAGATCAAGAAAACTGCTAAGACTGGGAATGAGGTAAGTTTATCTTGTGGTGCAATATTTATGCAAGGATGAGTTGATTTATTGTTGAGATAATAACCCCCACTTATTTCAAATATGATGTTTACATTAGGAATTTGCATCACTTACCCATTAAATTTTTTTTTTTTTTTTTGGTTGAATAAATTTGGCTATGCTTCTTGGTGTTTTTGTAGTATATTTTGGTCTGAACTTTGAATAGCTTTTCTTGCTAGAGCTTCATGGTCCCATGAACGTCCAGATGAGGTGTAGCCTCAATACTGGACATTTCTGAATTTTATTTTTGAGGCAGATGTTTTGTTGACCTCTGTATCAGAAACTCTCAATGTTAACCAGAGTTTGGTAATTCTGTTGTGTGTTATGAGGTGTATTTAGGTCATAATCTTTTAATAATTATTTCTTCCTAAAACATCATGATGCCATGAATTGGTGTGTAGCCTCAATACCAGGCATATGTGAATTTCATGTTTGAGGTATAATGGAGCTTCTTAAGCTGAACAAAATCTAGACCACTGTCCATTTTAAGGAAGATGTGTAGCCTCAATACCAGGCATATGTGAATTTCATGTTTGAGGTCTAATGGAGCTTCTTAAGCTGAACAAAATCTAGACCACTGTCCATTTTAAGGAAGATGTAGCTTTTATTTGTGTTAAATGAGATTGAAGTTTGTGTCAATAATTGGTAGGCTTGGCTCATTAAGTAGCCAAATAATTTTGCTGTTGTTCCCTATCCCATAGCTTGCAGTTTAACTCGGTTGCTTCGGTCTAAAATAGCTATCTCAGTTAATTTACTTATTATTTAGGCTGCTACTCGAATATTGGCTCGTCAACTTGTTCGGCTACGCCAACAAATAACTAATTTGCAGGGGAGTCGTGCCCAAATCAGAGGCGTAGCAACTCATACACAGGTTGTTGAACACTACAAGCAAAATATTGTAAATATGATGTAAAATAAATTATTTTTTCTAATGTTTATTAGAATCATTGGGGCAATCATTATTTCATTCACAGGCTCTATATGCTAGTACTTCGATTTCTACTGGAATGAGAGGCGCAACCAAAGCAATGGTGGCAATGAACCAGGTATGCATTTCAGCATTGGGATTATTACATTGGGTGCTTCACTAATCATTTAAATCATGGACTATATTATCTACAGTACATCAACATGAATATTTCTTAATTAGCAGTCTAGTCCTTGCTCCTTGTGTTTAAGTGTCACAACAACAAAGACAAAAATAAGAACTCCGTAATATGAGTTGAATGATATTTTTGTCCCTGATTCTTTTTTCATAGGTATTTGCGAACTGGAAGTCGTTGTAATTTGTAATTGTTGTCTTAGTAGTGCAATATTTCTGTATCTTTCATTTAGCTTTATCGCTTGTTTCAAAAGGTTACAATTATGTCATCTATCTTCCCTTTTTCCAGAAAATGCAACCTGCAAAGCAAGCTAAATTGATCAAAGAATTCCAGAAGCAGTCGGCACAAATGGACATGA
>SKCR01022869.1:0-66551 GCA_019454045.1 Zanthoxylum bungeanum
GAAGCTATCCAATTTACTTGTATCTAATTTTCTTTATCTTTATATGTAATTTTTATTTTTTTTATTGTATTTTCAGGTGATTTAAAAATGGAACACTACTGGGAGATTGAAAGATTACGAGCTTTACAAGAAGATACACCCCACATCTGGGAGCAACAGTCCGGTTTTCTGAGGCCTGTTGTCCAGCCCAACAATTATCACTGGATGCCAGAACCATCATACTTTCCATCTTATCCACCATCCACCTACTATCCTCAACAAAAACCAGAACCATCAGAGGAAGAACAATTGATTGATATGCTCAAAAATTTTTCCAAGAAACGAGACGAAAAGTTGGATACAATGCTTGAAACAAGCCTGAAGCAACTTGAAAGTATTCAGAGACAATCAGAATTCATTCAGAGGATGACAGATCAAATGAGACAATTAACAGAAAACCAGAACTACATACCTCAAGAACCAGTTTCAGATGACACTGATGAAGCCTTCAAGTACCCAGAAATCCACAAAGACACTTCAACAAAGGAGGAGGCTGAACAGTATCAACAACCAGAGGTATCAGTTCAGGAACCCAAACCGGTAAAGTCTCAATTTGACTTTTATTATTCAGATTCTGACGAGGATGAAGCTGATCTATTTGTACCAACTGCACCAACAACGGAGGATCAAACTTTTAATCCTCAAAATGAAGATCTTGGAGCATGCTTTACCATGATGTTTGATGAAGATCTACCTGAACCATCCATTCCAGTCGTATCAGAGGATGAAAACCTAATGTCAGAAACATCTTTACATCCTCAGGCAGATACTTATGGAGCATGTATTTCAAAGATGACAGATGAAGAGCTGAATACAAAAATTTTACAATTCATCTGTGAAGAAAAGGTGGAGAAAGAAGCAGAGCAAATGGAGGAGCAAATGTCTGACCTTAATAAAGATCCAGAGCATTCAGGAGAAACATCGCTGTTTTGGGGAGTAGAAATCAAAGATATCACCCAGAAGCTTGACAGAATGGAACTTCCATTCCAAGTCAAGCACCATATAAGACCTCCTGATTTTCTTTCTTTCTTTGCAGGAACCACTGGAACAACAAGGAGCAAAAAGGTGGCACGAGCACTGAATGGGACAAAACTCTTTTTGCCACCTTACCGTTGGAAGAGACCCTTCAAAAGCAACGCTCACGGGATTGTTTTTGATCGGACATCTAAAACGACATTGAAACCTCCTTAACAGATGAATTTCAGTCTCGTCTGGCTGAAGACGAAAAATTTAGCGCTAGCAGGGAGGCAACCCATGCAATTTTTTTGTAATATTTGTTTTCATATTTTGTGTGAACTTTTTAATTTTGTGTGTTATTTTTGTAGGGAAAGGCACAAACGAAGCATTTTAAGACAGAAGGAATTGTGTTTCGCAATCAAAGAAGAGAAACAATTCATTAGATGGCTGAGTAAGGAATGAAATCTTGAGACACATCCTAATGAATTTATACTGAGCGAGTGGCGTATTGCGTACACAATTCCGTTGCCTTAATTATTTCTTTGATTCGCTTTTCTATTGTAATTATCTTATTTTCGTAGACAGGATCCAGACTTTTTGACCTTTCACGATTTCATTTGTTGTTTAGCTAACAATCGTCCTTGGAAGATATTAGTGCTATTATTACTCACCCTTTTCAGGTACTATAAATTTAGCCCGTCATTGCACTTTTGAAGGCATCCAGAGTTGAGAAAGAAATAAATAAAAAAAAAATGGAAGCCACTTCAAAAAGACGAGTTGAAAACATTTGTGTGTTTTGCGGTAGTACTGTTGGTACTAAACCACAATACATAGAAGCAGCACATGAATTGGGTCGAGTCTTAGCTGCAAGGAATATGCACTTAATATATGGCGGAGGCAATCTCGGACTTATGGGGATCGTTTCAAAGGCCGTACAAGAAGGAGGCAGTCATGTTTTGGGAATCATTCCAAAACCATTGGCAGAGGCAAATCTTATTGGGTCATCAAACGGAGAGGAACTGATCGTGCCAGGTATGTCTGAACGACTGGTAGAAATGATTAACCGTTCTGATGCTTTTATTGCTTTGCCAGGTGGTTTGGGTACATTGGAGGAAATTTTTATAGTTCTATCTTGGGCGAACCTGAACATACACCAGAAACCGCTTGGATTGCTCAATATTGATGGATTTTATGATTTTCTTTGTGTGTTTCTTGATGATGCCCGGAGAAATGGGTTCGTGTCAAAACCTATGAAAGAACTCCTCTTCACTGCCAGAACTGCCCCGGATCTAATTGACCAACTCATAGCCTATGAACCACAAGTTGACCCTATCCTTTCAAAGATAAATTGGTTCGAAGACAATCGTGGTAAGAAGCGTCGAATTAATCTGGATCTTAACCTTTAATTTCTTGTAGATTTTCAGCTAACCAGGTACGACCTTCTTAACTCTCCTATTACTGTTCAAGACATTGGGGACAATGTCTCATTTAGGTTTGGGGGAAGGAATTAGTTGATTAGTACCTTGTTTTTAGTTTGTGTGTTGTTTTTATTTTTAGTCCAAAATTTTTCGAAAAATACAAAAAAAATTGAAAAATTTTCAAAAAATTACAAAAATATTTTGCATTTTTGTGTTTTTATTTTGACTAAAAAAGTGAAATTGGTAAGAGATAGCCGAGTAAGGAGTTTCCACTCCTGAGACGTATCTCAAACCTATTTCGAAACAAGTTAATTTTTGTTTATTTCATTTTGAATTATTTAATTTGTGAATTCTCCTTAAAACGGACTAAAAGGAATCTTCATATGCTCAATTGATAGATATTATCAACATATATAGTAACATACGGACATGAGCTAAATTGAAAAGTTTGTAATATTCAGTGCTCTAGTTTAATTGGAAGAAGCATCTTAAAAAAGCAATGGAGTAAAAAAAAAAAAAAAAAAAAACGTCCGAGATCCGAGTTATTAAGTCTGTAAGGGTGTTTTAACACCTAGTGCCCTAAAACCAACTGGTTTGGGAGTCACTGGCCCAACACTCGCTACATGGATCAAAGATGCTGCAAAAATATATTTATATCTGAAGTCTGGGTAATTAAGTCCGTAGGGGTGTCTTAACACCTGGTGCCCTAAAACCAACTGGTTTGGGAGCCACCGACCCAAAGCTCGCTACATAGATGGAAGATATTGTATATAAATAAAAAATAGAGAAAAATCAAAGAAAAAATCAGAAAAATCAGAAAAATTATTCCATTGCTATAAAAAAGGTGTGAAATCTGATAGAACTTTAGGACAAAAATATTACTCTCTTATCAACTGCACTTATGACTGTTGTGGGCAAAAATGAGTTGATTAATATTTTGTTGGATGTGTATATGGAGAATGGTAAAAACAATCGGAGAATTTACTTATTCAGTAATTTAAAATAAAACAAAACAACTAGTAACTTGGAGTAGAAGTTTCACCTGATTAGTCACTAACATCTTTATTCTCTTTTCGCTTGTCTTTTTGCTTTTGTGTGCATTAGTTTTAACTAACTTTTTACTTTTGTAAAATGTTTGTGGGTATCATTGTTGTAAGCCCTCACGAGACTACAACTCGTCCACTAGGGACACCTAGGGGTTTAAAGGCTTGTTGCATATGCTAAATGCAACCGTGATCCCTACGAAAGTGGCTTAATTTAATTTTATTTTTATTTTGTTGTTTTGCTTGAGGACTAGCAAAATGTTAGGTTTGGGGGTGTGATGAGCGGAAAATATATCAATATTTACCGCCCCTTTAACTTAATATTTTGTTTAGTTTCTCGGGTTTGATGAACGTTTTGATATGTTTTATTTTATTTTGCAGATAAAATAATATCGGGACTCAATGAAATCATTTAGGATGAAATGTGGATCAAATAAGGGCAATTATTGGACTTGATATATTAATTTTGGAGATTGGAAACTTGAAAGGGCGTTTTTGACGAAGTGCAGTTTTGGAAATTCCAGTTTTGCGCATCTGTCGTATTGTGGGCATAACTGTTCACTCCGATATCGGATTGAGCTGATTCAAGTTCCAGATTAAAGAAGACTCAACGATCGACAACTTTGAAAGAGAAAATATTTTCGAATTCTGATGATTTCATGACCGAAATTGATGAACCATCCAGAAGTGTGTGGAGTGTAATTATTAAAAGTCATTATCAATCATTTTCAAAGCAAAATATTAATTAATTAATAATTAATAAAAATTATCAAATCAACACCAAACAAGATAAGCAATTAGTGGAGCAATTATGGATTTGGTGGAGTAATTAGTGGAGAAATTAATAATGGATTTGGTGGAGAATTTGATGGATGATTTGATGGTGGCAAAATTTTGCCTATAAATACCAAGCCATTTCATTTGTAAAATTCATACTTTCTTCTTTGAAATTCTTAAAGAATAAATAAGAAGATTGTATCTAGTTTGTTATTTTTAGTTTTCAGTAATTAATTTTCAGTTTCGCACTTTCTTTTCTTTACTTTTCAGTTTTTACTTTCCGCGATTTACTTTTACGCACAGTACTTTTCTTTCTTTAATTTTTCAGTTTTTACTTTTCAGTAATGAGGAGGTAATTTCCCAAGCTAGGGTGAAAGGTAATTCTTTTACTGTTACTATTTAGATTAATCTCCCTTAAAAATAATATATTCACTATTTAAAATACTGATTAATAAAGGATACCGCTATATTGGTCGGTTGGCAATTCAATTTAATCTGGTTTAAACCTGACTAATCAAGGATACCGCCAGATTGGTCGGTTGGTAAATTTATTTTGGTACCGTCTTTATGGCTGGATTATGGACAAATATTACCGCCTATATGGCTGGTTGGACTTAATTTGACTTAATCAGGATACCGCCAGATTGGTCGGTTGGTAATATTATAACAAGTTTATATATTATTTTATGGGAGATTTCTAAATAAGTAGTAGTAAAAGTAATTCCTTTTACCTTAGCATTTATTTTACTTTTTACTTTATGTCTTTTACTTTTCAGTATTTTTACTTTATGTCTTTTATTTTTCAGTTATTAGTCCTAGTTATGTGTTGTAACTAAATAGTTATCTGGGGTTGTGATGAATTTCAATATCACCGGTTTATAAGGGTTAGATTATAGTTTGGGTATTATAAAGATTTATTTATTGAGTCTTAATCTTAATGCTTTTTATTAATTGGCCATTAATAAAATTGATTAGGTAAACTTAAAATGAACTAGACATAGAGATTTTAAGTTTAAGACCTTAGATTCAATAGCCCACGATCTTCCTTGAGGATAGATAACCCTTTTAATAGATTTCCTTACAGGATAGGAATATACCTGTCGGGCGAGGGTAGCCATAATTGGAACTCAATCTTAATGAATCCAGATAATGTGGTTGACATAGGAATATGGTTCAATTGGGTTACACTGGGTATTTGTGTCTGACCATCGACAGATGCTTTCGCATAATTTCGTGTTCCAAGTTAATAAATCAATGTTTTCCCATCTATATAATAATCACTTCATCTTTAAAATGGTATTGGAAGAAATCACAACCCTAGATCTTTGTGTCTTTTGTATTTTCTTTAGTATTTTCTTTTGTCTTTTTATTTATTTATTTATTTAGTAAAGCCATTCAACCAATCAAACAAACAATATCTCTCTTATCCATTTAATTAGATATTTGTAAATAAATAGATTCAACAATTAATAACAACAGTAGGAATTAAGTCCTCGTGGGATCGATATTTTTATACTACTTGAACGATACGTGCGCTTGCGTTATACGTGTGTGTTTACGCCGGTCAGCTCTAGTAAGCAGGTCTGCTATATTGACTTATCTTTGAACCTTCAAGACCACTATGTCTTTTCGTTCAATGATTTCTCTAATCACACAATATTTCCTTTTTGCGTGTTTAGACTTGGAATGCTTTCTCAGCTCCTTAGCTTGCGTAATGGCTTTGCTATTATCTGGATCTCTCTGGAATTCGGAGTCTTTATAATCCTTAACTTATAGCTCATCTTCTCCATATATGAGTAACTTATCCTAAGTACCCTTAAGATATTTCATGATATATTTCACAATTGTCCACTAATCATTTTCCAGATCAGATTGATATCGACTAGTCACATTGACGCCGAAACTAATCTCAGGTCTTGTACATATTATAGCATGCATAATGCTTCTAATACAAGAAGCATATGTCAAGTTAGACATTCTAACTCTCCCTTCCTTAGTCTGATGTGCCATTTTCTTCGAAATATATATATATATCATATCATATCAGATCGAAAAGGTATATTTACTGCCTTGAAATTGGTAAAACCGTACCTTTCTAATATTTTATCTATGAACATGGATTGCGACAACCTAATAAGTTTCCTTACTCTATCCTAGTAGAGTCTTATACCTTGTATATAAGAAGCTTCACCCATGTCTTTCATGGAAAATTTCTTGCAAAGGTATGCTTTCACACTTTGCATCAATCCTATATCATTTCCATTGATAAGGATATCGTCTACATATAATAAAAGGAATACTATCATACTCACACTAACTTTCTTTATAAACACATGATTCCTCCTCATTCTCGATGAATCCAGATAATCTAATTATCTCAACAAAACAACGATTTCAGCTTTGAGGATGCCTGTTTAAATCTATAAATAGACTTCTTGAGCTTACAAACCAAGTTTTAAGTTTCACTGGATATAAAACCTTATGGTTGTTCCATATAGATATCATCCTCGAGGAATCCATTTAGGAAAGCGGTTTTCACATCCAATTGTCATATCTCATAGTCATGATATGCATCAATGGATAAAGGCATCCTAATGGATTTTAGCATGGCGAAAAAGTTTCCTCATAGTCAATCCCATGATGTTGAGTGTAACATTTTGCTACCAGTCGGGTCTTAAAGGTTTCCACCTTTCTATCGGGCCCTCGTTTCTTTTTATAAAACCATTTACGACCAATAGCTTTAACTCCTTCAACAAGTTCAACCAAGTCCCAAACTTGATTGTCATGCATAGAATCCATCTCGAACTTCATGGCTTCCTGCCATTTTCCTAAATCGATATCCAATATCATTTGATTATACGTAGTCGGATCCGTTTCCTCCAAGAGGGGAACATTAAGGCTCGTATCAGACGTTAAAAATAATCTTTCTGGAGGCCTTGATATTCTATTTGACCTACGTAGAACATGTATTGTAGATCTTTCACCTAGTTAGATCTCTGATTCCATCTCAGATTACTCAATGTTGGGATGATACTCATCGAGTTCAATCTTTCTACAATTCCCACTTTCTCTCAAATATTCCTTTCCAAGAAAAGTGGAAAAACGAGCAACAAATACATTTCATTGCTCAGAATCGTAGAATTGATATCCCAAAGAATTTTCAGGATATGCAACGAACCTATATTTATACCACTTGGGTGCTAGTTTATTCCGCTACGCAACTCTAACGTATGCGGGACAACCTCAAATATTTAAATATCTAAGACTTTGATTTCTACCGTACCATATCTTATAAGGGGTAATGTGGGTAGTAGTAAGTAAAGCGTAACCCCAAAAGTAATATGGAAGTTCTGTATAGCTCATCATAGATCGTACCATATCCAATACAATATGATTTCTCCGCTAAAAAATACCATTGTGTTTAGGAGTTCCTGGTTGGCTATATTGGGCGAGAAACGTATTCTCCCTTAAATAACTTCTGAATTCATCAATCATGAATCCATCGCATCGATCTAATCGAAGGCACTTGATGACTTTATCGGTGTGTTTTTCAACATCATTTCAGAATATTTTAAACTTTTCAAATGTTTCTGATTTATGTCTTATCAAATAGACATATCAATATCTTGACTTATCATCAGTGAAAGTTACGAAACATGTTGAACTATCAAGAGCGACATGAGTTAATGGACCACATATATCACGATGTACTAGTTCCAATAAATCTTCAGCACGGTGTCCAACACCAAGAAATGAGGCCTTTGTCAATTTCCCTTAGATACATGACTCACAAATCGGATAAGGATATAAGGTAAGATCTTCAATCAAACCATCATTAACTAATTTTTATAAGCGTCTAACACCTATGTGGCCCAATCTAATATGTCATAATTCAGTATTATTTAATTCAAATATTTTACTTGTATTTTTCTCTACATTAAAGACAACTTGATATGTTTCCAAAACATAATGATATTTCGATAAAAAAACATTCACGTATCAAATAGTTATCTTTATCATATAAACATAAAGCATCATTTTTAATGTTTATTTTCTATCTTTATTTATCCAATATCGGTAACAATATTATCTATCTGATAAGAGAGGAAACATAATAACAATCATGTAAAATTAATATACATTCATTAGGGAGATCTAGAACAATTGTTCATTTAGCATTGACATCCAATGTCTCGCCATTGCCAACTCTTAGTTGGATCTCCCTTTTGTTCAGTCTTCTTTTAACTCTCATGGCGTGTATGGAGTTGCAAATATAAGTGGGACTACCGATATCTAACACTCAACCACTATTTGCATCTAAGGCTAATAAGATTCCAATAATAGGAAAAATATAAAGCGTACCTGAGGTTCCTACTTTTCCTTTCAGCTCAGGACAATCACATTTCCAGTGTCCATACTTCTGGCAATATAGACATGCATCATGAGCTACACGCGATCTTAGAGTTTATTTCTTGGAGTCTTTCTTCATATTTCCCATTTTAATCTTCTTAGACTTCCTAGAAGTCTTTGAAGAGCTTACTCCACCATGGAGGTACAAAGTGGGATTACCTTTCTTCAAATCATGTTTCGCCGAGCGTAACGTGTTGTGAAGCTCTTCATATGTGGCTTGCATTAAATGCATCACAAAGCCATCATATGTACCAGATAAAGAAGATAGAATCAGATTTTGGCATAGCCTTTCATCTATCATAATGTCCTGTCATTCCAAATATCATATCTGATCAATCATGTTCAAAACATGAATGCTAACTAATCTTTCATCCTTGAGCGTAGCATGGAAAAATTCTTTGATATATCTCAATTTCTTTATTTGCTTCAAACAACTCCTTGAATGTTCTCATAATGCTCCAAGCATTTGGCATATCTATATTCTATCTAAGCAAATTAGGAACAATTTTGACAGACATTGGATTGAGCTTCACATAGCTCAATCATTCTGACTTTAAGATAAAGCGATTGTTCATCTCATACTCTAAGTAGTTTGAGGCCCCTTTCAATTTATTAGAATCCAAAAGCCGCGTTAATAGAATTGCGGCAGCCTTCTACAAGACAGCAATCATACACTAGCAGAATATTTTCATTTCAATATAAAAATATTAATTCCTTTATGGATTTTAAATCCATTACTGCCATCTTACTACTTTACGTAATTTTGTAACCTCTCTTAACGGAAAAATAGAAATTTGGCAATCAAAATTTCATAGTGAGAAGTGGATCTTATGACACATGACATTTACTCAAGCCTCATATTAATAACGGTCTTGGCCTTCGTAAACTTATTAGGTAGACCTCAAAGGTCAATCATATTCATGTGACTCTTAAGTTTGACCCTTAAACTTTTCTTATCCTCACAACAATGACGATGTTGGATTAAGACGTGTTCCTAAAGTATACTTGTCAATATGCACTAATGAGCTTCGTAATTACACCATCACAATAATGAGAGTATTGGGTGGCCACGTCAACTCATCACGCTACATCTAATGTTTTACCAGAGCGACCTAAGTTCTGACCACTTATACCCTTACAATAATGACGGTGTTGGGCATAAGTAATAAAAACTCATTCATCTCTGTATTGACAAGACAGACCATCCAATAATGCTCCAACATTATTCATATTATTACTTAAAATAAAGTAATCACCTAATCACGAGAGATTTATGACAATCAAGTAATTAACATGTTTGAGTAAAAAAAAAAAATTTAATTTAAAAAATGCAATGCATATCAAATATGACTTGTGCATAATTAAATTAAAATTTAAGAGACATAGATTCAAATACATGTCAAACATGCAACACGTGTTGTGTGGTTAAGACATGCTTTAAAACAATGTTGGGGAGGTTGTGGGACCCCTAGGTGTTGGGTTTCTAAGGTCAAACCAAGATCAAATTAAGCAAGAAATCATGTGAATACGCAAAGTAAAGTAGCGGAAAGATACTCACTTTGATCGGCTAATGGATGTAGAGAATACAAAAATTCCAACCTTTGTGTAGGTTCTCTAAGCTCCTCTCTTTAATGTATGTTGAGCTTCCAAGCTTGTTGAATGAATTCCAAACTCATGGGAGTAGTTTCTCTATCACCTTTGTTGACCCTTTTATGTGCTAGTACTAGGAAAAATTTGCAACAAATTTCTTCCTTTGAGCCTTTGAAGTTCACGACAAAGTGAACAAAAGCGAGAGAGTTAGAGAGATCAGAAATGGCGTGAATGAGAGAAAAAAATGATGAATGAAAATTGTATTTGATTTCCAAAATTAAATTGCCAAATACCAAAAGTTGGTATATGTCTTTCATACATCAAGCTTGTGTAAGTTACAAGCCATCAAAATCCACCAACTTATATCAACCAAAAAGCTAATAAAGTTGACTAGGTGATGTGACTTGTATGGGCCCCACTTAAATTCAAAATTCGAGTGGGCCCGCAAACACATTCCGGGCTCTGTTTGTTAATTCCGAATTAACGAATTTTCCGTTGCGACTTAATTAAATCAAATTTAATTAAACAATTATGCCTAGCAAAATTATTATTCAAGTCGCTCGCGAATTAATTCTAAATTAATTCGTTCGCCCGAATTAAAATCCAATTTTAATTCCGTTATGAAATCTAATTTCATATAATATATCGAATATATTATTTTACCGATTAATTCCAAATTAATCGTTCTCTCTCTTCAAATAGTATTTTATCACAGATAAAATCTCTCCGCAATTAATCCTAGATTAATTTTCTCTCTCTTATAATTAATCCTAGATTAATTATGTTCGAGTCATACGTCATCGGTGAATCTTCGGGAAGCGACCCATGAGATCCCTGGATATGTTGGCAGTAAATCCGGTCATCAGAGTATCCGAATACGTGCGTACCTGGTACCACGTTCTTACTGATTTACAAGACATGATTGTCTTCTAGCAAAGCATTGTGCCTACCCAATTCTCCAGAAATATTCTTTTAAGGAATATATAATCTTTGTCAGGCATAGTATACGTAGTATTGCGTATTGCGATCCAGTATCGGATGTCACATGCTAGGCCTGGGGCTGGAATTGTGTCTGCCCCGTACGAAGCATATATCGGATCTCTGGTAACTAGTCTCTATAATCGGATAATCATGACCTAGTCATATTATCTCGATGACTGCAGTACTAAAGAGTACTAGTTCCGTATCCTGCGTGATCATCATCTCCATATGACTGTAGTGATACTTCCATCTTGACATCACACCCAATACACTACGATTCTCAATATACCCAGAAGAGGATTACACAGAACCTCTTAAAGTCCCGAACGACCAAAACCAAAGTATATTGATTGTCGCAACTATTAGCGATGCAAGTCTCTGGTTAAGACCAAATACACCTACCCTGATTCGGATTCCAATAGACACATAGTCACACTACCAATGGGATTCCGAGGGGTCTATCCAAAGCGAAGCTGTTTCCGTACTATCGGTAAACACAACCTCCTATTACACTTACATGAGTATCCAATACCCAAATATATGAGAACTATGTCGTTGTGCTCCCATAACACGCACAAGTGTAATATTAGTCTATTCCGCATTATCGATGTTCAATCTCGATAATACTACGACTAGGGATATTTTAATGATTAAACCTTAGTGGATTAATACTGTCTCATATCTTATTAATCTGGAACTAATCATATGGACTTTTATCATTTATATATCCCGGTAATCCAATTACAAATGATAAAAGAGCAATTTCCTTTGTCACATAGTTAATTTGTACAACAACACCATGTTCTGTACAAATAGTGATGCTATGGGTCATAATTGTCCAACAATCTCCCACTTGGCCTATAGTCATTCACTCAAGTGTCCTACACCTGAACTATGTACGGGTCGCTCAAACTTCTGCTGAGAAACAGCTTTCGTCAGCGGAATTGCAATGTTATCATCTGATGCGATTTATTCGATCATCACATCGCCACGATGTATGATCAGACGAATCAGATGAAATAGTTGAAGTATATACTTGGATCATTGATGAGACCATTAATTCTTTAGCCTGTGATGTAGCCTAGTTCAGCTGCTAACAGAACTATTCCTAATCTAATTAGGAATTTTTCAGATCCAAAATTGCCTCTTTTGCTGCCTCAGCTGCAGCAATATTCCGCTTTTGTTGTTTATTCGGAAACAGTATCTTGCTTGGAAGATTTCCAGCTCACTGTTCCATTATTCAAACTATATAGTACCCTTATTACGACTTATAGTCGTTTTTGTCGGTTTGGAAACTTGCAGCGGTGAACCCAGACACTTCAAGTTCTCCTCCTCCATAGCTTAAGAAAGCATCCTTAGATCATCTAAGATACTTAAGGATGTTCTTAACATCAATCCAGTGACTATCACTTGGATTGGCCTGATTGTGACTCCATATGCTCAAAGCATATGAGACACCAGGTCGCGTACATATATTTCAATGTACGAGTTCTCGGAGAGTGCCAATAACTTTTAGATCTATCCCAGTAGATCCTTATTCCTAGAATAAAGGTTGCTTCTCCCAAGTATTCTATGGAGAATTTTCATGTAGCCACGCTTTCACCGATTATATTATGGGAATGTCATTTCCAAGAAATGATATATCATCATTATATAGGACAATCACTTTCAGTGATCTCCCACTAACCTCCTTATATACACAAGAATCATGTTCGTTTTGAATCAAATCATATACCATTATGATCTTATCAAAACATTGGTTCCAAGAACGCGATGCTTGCTTCAATCCACAAATGGATCGATTTAACTTGCAAACCTAGTTTGCATGTTTTGGTATGACAAAACCGTTAGGATGTTTTAAACATCCTCCAAAAGGTTTCCGTTTAAGGAAAGCGGTTTTGATGTTCAGCTGTCATATTTCATAAATGAAATACGCAGCATTAGCAAGCATTATCCAAATGGATTTAACCATGGCAACTGATAAAAGGTTTCGTCGTAATCGACACAATGTTGATAACGATACCTTTTCACTACAAGCCTAGCTTTGTACGTTTGTATATTGCCATACATGTATGTCTTCCTTGAAGACTCATTTAGTACCAATAGGCACAATGTCTTCCGGTACAACAACCAGTGTCCAAACTTGGTTGGTATACATGGAATCCATTTCGGACATCATGGCACTTTGCTATAACAGGGAGTCGATACCTTGTATCACTTCCTTATACGTAGTCAGTTTGTCTTCTTCAATAAGATTGACATCTTCATGAGGTGAGATCAGAAACCCATATCCCCCAGTTTTTTTCTGACTCTCGCCGACTTACGCGGTTCTTGTGTATTCAAAGATTATTGGTACAGTTTCATCCCTGATGAACTATTTGTGTTCCGTTAAGGAATCGGTGCCTAGAACAGTATTACTCCGTTTTTCATCGAGTTTTACTTTCCTCCCACTTACCACTGCATATAGGTATTCCTTTTTAGGAAAATCGCATGGAGAGTAACAATTACATTGTCTCTTGTGAGTTGTATAAGTACTATACTTTGGTTTCCCTAGGATAACCTACAAATAGGCACTTATCCGATTTAGGTTCTAGTTTGGTATCATCCAAACGTATGCCCAGCATTCCGAAATCTTCAGGAATGAGAAACCTAGTTTCTTTCCTGTTCATATCTAATATGAAGTCTGTCTAACAGATTTTTATGGAACCTTATTCAAAATAAGTATTGCACTGTTAATGCGTATCCCTAGAAGGAAAATGGTAGCTCAGAGCGACTCATCATTAACCTTACTATGTCCAACAAAGTTCGGTTTCTCTATTCGGACACACCGCCAAATTGAGGTGTTCTGAGAGGAGTCCAGTTTGAAAGAATACCATACTCTTTCATGTAATTGAAACTCATATGTTTAAGTATTTTCCACCATGGTCTGACCGTAATGTTTCAATACTCTTGCCAGTCTGTTTTTATACTTCGTGTCGAAACTCTTTGAATTTACCAAAATTTTCCGATTTATGTTTCACAAGAAACACATAACCATAACGCGATGCCACATCCTTAAAGGTTGCGAAATATTCATATCTACCTCTAGCCTAGCTAGATATGGGCCCACTTACGTCACTATGAACGAGGACTAACAAATCGGTGGCACTTGCACTTTTACCAAGTAAAAGGTGTTTTAGGCACTTTGCCTAATAAACTAGATTCGTAGACATCATTTGATTAGAATCAAATCCGTCCTAGAACCCACTCTTCGAAAGTGTGGATATACGAGTCTTGTTAATGTGTCTCAGACAACAATGCCACAAATAAGTCTCATCTGATTAATTCAGTTTGAGCTATTTGTTTGTCATGTTATATGTATGATATTAATTTATATTCTAAATATAAATAATGTTATTCACATCTAATGTGTTTATCTCGATATCATCTTTATAAACAAAACACTTAGTGTTCTAGAATATAAAGGTATACCCGCAACGGGTTAAACTAGATATAGAGATAATGTTTCTAGTCAAACTAGGTACATTATAACAGTTTCCTGATTTAAGTACATGCCCAAAGGGTAGTTCCTAAACTTAGGATTCTACAGTTAAAACAGCGACTCTCGTCTCATTTTCAACTCGCAGGTAAATCTCAACTGAAGTCAGTCTCCTGCTAATCAGTAGATTCTGCACATCAGTACATATTTATGTACCACATCTAGTATCAAAAATCCAATTTTGAAACTAATAGTGAACATGTTTATGACAAACATACTTGAAGCCGGATCATTGCCCCGCCTTCACTTCCTTCATGTCTGCCTTGTCCATACGGTAGTAACACATCCAGTGACCCCATTTGCCACAGTTTAGGCAGACATCTTGGGATATGTCATTTGTCTTCCTAGAAGACTGTGACGATTTTACCTTTGTCCTTTTTAGAAGTTCTGGCTCTGCCTCCTTGAGCATAGCCATCAACTCTCCAAGAGTTTATTCTTGGTTCATAATGAACCTTCCCCAGCTTTCGGGTAGAGGCTATAAGATCAAATCTTTGGTAGTCTCGGCCACGTAGGTAATGCCCAGCTAACCTAGCTGATCGATGTCAGCAATCATCTGCGACACCTAGTGCTCAACAGATGTACCCTCTGACATACGCGAGCGAAAGAGCTTCTTTTGCAATTCATACTTCTAAGATCTAAAGATAGATCTATGAAGATCTTTAATTTCAACACCATGGTATAAGGATCTAATCCTTAGTTATGACAACAAAATTAAAGTGTCATTGCATTAAGCATAAAGGATTGAGCACTAAAGTTATCATCACCATGAGTCTTCCAAAACTCATGCTCCACTATTTTCTCAACTCCGGGCTTAGGCCCGAGATGTCACTCTATCAAATAAAGTAACTTCTCGGCTCCCAAGACTATCCTGAGGTTCTATTCCCAATCTGAAAATTGAAGCCGCTTAAAGATATTTTCACCCAGGATTATGTTTTAAACGCTAATCTTTCAGTTATCTTGATTCCAATAGTCCAACTATCGAATCAACGATTTCGGGTACAATTGAATATAATGATTACTATAGTCTAACTATATAATCAACTATAATTTGATTGGTTAAATTCAATTATATTGATTACTATAATCCAATTATATAATCAACTATAAATGAAGTAGTTTGAATACAGTCCAACTGTTTAATTAAAACAATAATTAAATATTAGTCCAACTAATATATTTATTAATAAATAATGACGAAAAATGAAATGAGCGCGTATTGGCAAGTATCTAAACGAAATTGCAAATTTAATACTTGCCTCCCACTATTTTTCGGCGAGCCTCTAACCTTCTGTTGAGTACTCGGGAAACCTAGTTTACTAGTGGGCTAAGATCCCGTTAAATAACACACACCCTTGACTTTGGCCAACAAGCTGTATGATATTTAACTAGGTAGATCTCTAAGATCAATTGGATCTCATCCAATTCCTAGATCTAGTAGGTGGACATCCAAGTCCGAAACATATATCCAATATATGCCAATATATCCAATATATTCCCTAACATTTTCCTCTGAATCAACTAAGCCTTGGCTTTGGCACAACAAGCTTAATGATTCCAGTTAAGCGGGACCCATTGACTTTGGAAAGCTTTGTAATCGATGTCGATGGACAAGAAGTGATCTTGACTTTGGCCAACAAATCACAACTTGGACAAGACATGCGATATGGAACAAAGCCTTCATGATTCAAACACATCGGCGATGGACAAAGGTCTTGACTTTGGCCAACAAACCAGTGCCAATCTTGGATCTTGAGAGAGAATCATTCAATGGAAGGAAATCGTTTAATATTTGTTGAGGGTTTTTCGCGTAATTGGCAACCAATTAATTATCTTTGATTAGGTCTCATCATACACCTTTAAGCATGCATTCTAAAAGCATAATAAGGCGCGGTAAAAAAATTAATAATGATATGCGGATGGATATTTAAAACATTTTGTTCCTAGAACAAATCTCTCCCTTTCCTCTCCCCGACTAGCACTATTCTTACTTCTACCCAATTACATAACACTTCTAAAGAAACCTCATTTACATTTAGGGGAATAGGTGAGAAGAGAAATACAAATAGTCAAAAGGTAATAGGCTGGACACGCAGGTCCAATTTAATAAATTCTAAATTTATTACAACAATTTCCAAAATTGCCCTCACCCATCTAATATCCATCCGATATACATTATTCATACATCACATCCATGTATTCACACAAAACATGTTATCAATCAATCTAATCCAATTAATTAATCTTTTATTAATGATCATCTAATGTTCAAACAACGATTTGATTTGCGCGAGTCCAACTCATTTAAGAATAAGTACTCAAAGTACAAATTCTCGAATTATATCAAACTACAATATTAAATCCAATTTAAATAAACTACAATATTACACTTTATTAATGAGTCTTTGCGATATAGATTCTAAATCTAATCTTAACGGGTCTCAAAGCCCAATTAAGATCCAATGTCAATTTAATTAAAGTCCAATGGGCTTTTAATTAATTCATAAGGCATGGACTTTGGCAATCAAAGCCCAATAAGGAATCACCATTTGCCACAAAATTAATTTTGACCCATTAGGCCCAATTAAATTATAAAGGCCCAATTATCATATTTGGACTTTATGGAAATGGTTTTAGGCCCAATTGGATCCAACCAATTATCCTAAACCAAACTTGGCCCAACAAAGCCCATTAAGCCCAAATACAACATTTATAGCCCAATTCCAAATTAAGCCTAATTAATTAAATTCCAACATTCCAAATATCACAATTTAATTAACTAAAGTGTATAGCCATAATTAATTAGTTAAACTAATATTTCTAAAATACCAATTACACTAATTAATCATGCTTTAAATAATCAATTTATGTCCAACACAAATTGAAGCAAAATCAATTCAAACATTCTTCCTATAGCTCATGGCAATAAGGGATTTTTATATCCGATTTTGATTTCAATCCAATTAAATCACAAATCAATATATCCTAACATTTTAAACACATCCAAGGGCTTAAAATGAAAATCACCATGACCTACAAGGGTCCTTATGTATTCGGCCAAGGTAAGCAATTAGGGGAAAATTAATCTAATTAATTTTTCTCCAAATTCATCATGCATAACTCTTAGTTATCATAATCTATTTGAAGAAATCATGCTCAAATCACAAAATCCAAAATTAAAGTTTAAGAACCCTAAATTCAATTTCATGCTCAATTATGGCTCTAATACCATTGTTGGGTTTCTAAGGTCAAACCAAGATCAAATTAAGCAAGAAATCGTGTGAATACGCAAAGTAAAGTAGCGGAAAGATACTCACTTTGATCGGCAAATGGATGTAGAGAATACAAAAATTATAACCTTTGTGTAGTTGCTCCAAACTCCTCTCTTTAATGTATGTTGAGCTTCCAAGCTTGTTGAATGAATTCCAAACTCATGGGAGTAGTTTCCCTATCACCTTTGTTGACCCTTTTGTGTGCTAGCACTAGGAAAAATTTGCAACAAATTTCTTCCTTTGAGCCTTTGAAGTTCACGGCAAAGTGAACAAAATTGAGAGAGTTAGAGAGATGAGAAATGGCGTGAATGAGAGAAAAAAATGATGAATGAAAATTGTATTTGATTTCCAAAATTAAATTGCCAAATACCAAAAGTTGGTATATGTCTTTCATACATCAAGCTTGTGTAAGTTACAAGCCACCAAAATCCACCAACTTCTATCAACCAAAAAGCTAATAAAGTTGACTAGGTGATGTGACTTGTGTGGGCCCCACTTAAATTCAAAATTTGAGTGGGCCCGCAAACAGATTCCGGGCTCGGTTTGTTAATTCCAAATTAACGAATTTTCCGTTGCGACTTAATTAAATCAAATTTAATTAAATAATTATGCCTAGCAAAATTACTATTCACGTCGCTCGCGAATTAATTCTAAATTAGTTCGTTCGCCCGAATTAAAATCCAATTTTAATTCCGTTATGAAATCAAATTTCATATAATATATCGAAAATATTATTTTATCGATTAACTCCAAATTAATCGTTCTCTCTCTTCAAATAGTATTTTATCCCAGATAAAATCTCTCCCCAATTAATCCTAGATTAATTTTCTCTCTCTTATAATTAATCCTAAATTAATTATGTTCGAGTCATACGTCATCGGTGAATCTTCGGGAAGCGACCCATGAGATCCTTGGATATGTTGGCAGTAAATCCGGTCAACGGAGTATCCGAATACGTGCGTACCTGGTACCACATTCTTACTGATTTACAAGACATGGTTGGCTTCTAGCAAAGCATCGTGCCTACCCAATTCTCCAGAAATATTCTTTTAAGGAATATGTAATATGTGTCAGGCGTAGTATACGTAGTATTGCGTATTGCGATCCAGTATCGGATGTCACATGCTAGGCCTGGGCCTGAAATTGTGTATGCCCCGTACGAAGCATATATCAGATCTCTAGTAACTAGTCTCTATAATCGGATAATCATGACCTAGTCATATTATCCCGATGACTGCAGTACTAAAGAGTACTAGTTCCGTATCCTGCGTGATCATCATCTCCATATGACTGGAGTGATACTTCCATCCTGACATCACACCCAATACACTACGATTCTCAATATACCCAGAAAAGGCGTACACAGAACCTGTTAAAGTCCCGGATGACCAAAACCAAAGTACATTGATTGTCGCAAGTATTAGCGATGCAAGTCTCAGGTTAAGACCAAATACACCTACCCTGACTTGGATTCCCATAGACACATATTCATACTACCAATGGGATTCCGAGGGGTCTATCAGAAAGAGAGCTTATACAGCTTATACAGCGTAATCTTGTACAGCTTCATACTACCAAAAAGAGAGAAAATCTGGTCATGTACGTGGTGCGCTCATGCGTAAGCTTATACAGCTTGCGCATACTGCATGCGTAGCTTATGCATATTACGCTGTAACACTGTAGCGACTGTATTCATACAGTTTTTTTAAAAAACAATTCCTTAAACACTTTCCAAAAGACCCAAAAATAATTTTAACATCAAAACCAACATCAACACATGTTATACAACAAACATAAATATATATTGAAACAAAACACAAACCAAAATAGAATCTTACAATGAAGTGATTCATGTGTTGGACAATTATGACCCATAGCATCACTATTTGTAAAAGATATTGTGGCTTTTGTACAAATTACCTATGTGAGAAAGGAAATTGCTATTTAATCATTTTGTTATTGGATTACTTGAATATATATAAATGATAAAAGTCCTTATGATTAGTTCCAGATTAATAAGATATGAGACAGTATTAATCCAGGAACGGTTTAATCATTAAATATCCCTAGTCATAGTATTATCGAGACTGGACATCAATAATGCGGAATAGACTAGTATTACACTTGTGCGCGTTATGGAAGCTTAACGACATAATTCTCATATATTTAAGTATAGGATACTTATGCAAGTGTGATAGGATGTTCTGTTAGCCGTTGGATCAGTAACATCTTCGCTCTGGATAGACCCTTTGGAATCCCATTGGTAGTATGACTATATGTCTATGGGAATCCGAATCAGGTAGGTGTATGTGGTCTTAACCTGAGACTTGCATCGCTAATACTTGCAACAATCAGTAAGCTTTGGTTTTGGTCCTCCGGGGCTTTAATAGGTTCTGTGTATGCCTCTTCTAGGTTTACTAAGAATCGTAGTGTATTGGGTGTGATGTCAAGATGGAAATATCACTTCAGTCATATGGAGAAGATGCACGCAGGGATACAGAACTAGTACTCTCATATGATGCAGCTATCGGGATAGTATGACTATGTCATGATTATCCGATTAAAGAGACTAGTTGCTAGTGATCCGATATTTGCTTCGTACGGGGCATATACAATTCCAGCCCCAGGCCTAGCATGTGACATCCGATACTGGATCGTAATACGCAATACATAGTATACTATGTCTGATATAGATTATATATTCTTCGTTGAATATTTTTGGAGAATTGGGTAGGCACGGTGCTTTACTAGAAGCCAATCATGTCTTATAAATCGGTAAGATCATGGTACGGGGTACGCACGTGTTCGGATAGTCCGACAATCGGATTTACTGCCAACATATCCAGGGATCTCTTGGGTCGCTTCCCAAAGATTCACCGATGATACTTGACTCGAACAGAATTAATCTGAGATTAATTATGAGAGAGAGAAAATTAATCTGGGATTAATTGCGGCAAGAATTTATCTGGGATAAAATTCGAATAGAAGAGAGAATGCGATTAATTTGGAATTAATCGATTAAATAATATATTGGATATATTAATTGAAATCGAATTTCAATGCGGAATTAAAATTGGATTTTAATTCAGGCAAACGAATTAATTTGGAATTAATTCGTAAGCTACTTTCGTAATAATTTTGCTAGGCATTATTATTTAATTAATTTGGATTTAATTACGTCGCAACGGAAAATTCGTTTAATCGGATTAAACGAACCCGAGCCCGAAGTGTGTTGAGTAAGCCAACTTGAATTTTGAATTTAAGTGTGGGACCCACTAACTTACATCAATTGTCATTCAAGTTGGTGGAAGTGGTTGGGAGCTTTTATGGTAACTTACACAACACACTTTGGTTTTTCTTTTTGGAAAATGATATACACCTTTTATGCTACAAGTTTATTTTCAAGTATTTATGCTTTATATTATTTCTTTATCTTTATTTTTCAATATTTAGTTAAGTTTGAAAGATATATTATGTTTGTGTTTAGATACTTAAGATATCATATATTTGAGAACACCTTGAGAACATTGTTAAGACAAAAAATGGAATTTTTTAAGTGTAAAATATTGATAGACACTCATGAATCTTCTAAACCCAACCTATCTACATGGGCAATATGGACAATCTTGTTAGGTTTGTACCTTTAGCGATAGTGAACTTTGGGACAGTCTATCTTTGTGGATCCTTATTTGTTTATGTTTCATTAACATGAGGTGTCTGTATTGCATGGTTTAATCTTCGATGAAAATAGTGCATGTGACATGGAGTAAGTTAGAGATAAGTGTTGGTGGAATCACATCCCCACTCCATCCTTTCAATTGTTTATATTCTTGTTATTTATTTTATTGCACTTTACAATTCTAGCATTTCACAGAAATCAAAATTTTATGAACTTTACTTTCTTAAACTTTACTTTATGTTATTAATTTTATTTTGGTATATTTTTTTTGTTCAAACAATATTTTCTTAGGAAGAATGATATTGGACTCTTAAGCCCATATATTATAATTTATTTGTGATTTTACACTTGGGACCATAAATTATTTTCACTCATGGAAAATGAAAAGTAATTTTTGGGGCCGTTGTGGAAAAATATTTTTTTTGGACATTATTATTGTTTTTATTTTTTTTTTTACTTAATTAATATTTATTTTTCTTGTTTTTTTATATTTGTTTTATTTTAATTTTTACATTTTAAAAAAATAGACCTGATCAGTGAAGGCCAAAATATAGAATTATTGAAGTTCCATTAACCAAACCTTAATCTTATAGTAAGCGAAGTCCTAATTTTCTCTACTTGTCAATTTCTAGTTCAAAAACTTTCTGTTTTTAATTAATTTTTCTTATTTTTCCCTTTTCTCTGTACTCCAAAGAGTGAGTGACATTAATTTGGACACTATTAAGGGTATTTAAACTTGGAGATCAACTCTTTCATAGTTGATGAGTGGTTGGACGTGAGATGGAATTAATTGAGTTCATCGCATTTCCTTCGAGTCTTTTTTAGAGTCTATCCCTATTACTTATTCTACCACTATTTCTAACATGGCCGACGAGCAAAATATGGAAGTCGAAAATGGGGCTATAACCCAACCCTCGGATGGAAGTTGCATCATGTCATTCCTTATAAGAGAGTATTTACACCCCTTAGGGCGAGTGCACCTTCTTACGCTACTCACTTTTTGCAAGGCCAATGTTTAATTTTTGGCCCAATATGACTTTGCTCTTGTCCGATTACCGTGGCATGAAGTCGGAAAATCCTTATCTTTTTATTTGAGAATTTGAGGAACTTTGCTTTACTTTCAATGAACAACAATGCCCTGAGGAAGTGATTCGTCTTAAGCTTTTACCTTTTTCCGTAAAAGATATTTGGTTGAATTCACTGAAGGGTAGAACCGTTGATTCATGACAAAGTATGCAAATCGAGTTCCTTAAAAAGTTTTTCCATACATAAAAGAGAAAGAGGGTGAAACATTTTAAGCTTGTTGGGATCCCTTCAAGGATCTTCTTAATGCTTGTTCACATCATGGCTATGAGGAGTAGCGCTTATTAAGTTTCTTTTACGGTGCATTTTTGTAGGAATCGATTTCCCTCGCGCAGCGGAAGCGACTTAAGCACCAAGATCGACCTTGAAAAATTTTCGCCCTCTCCCTTATGAAAATCGAATATGACCACCCCCTAGAGACTTGTTTTGCTTCTGTTTTTGACTATTTTTCTGCCCCTGAACAGCCCCCGAACAGCAGCTCAAATCTGGACTGTTTTGCACACTATACGCGCGCACATGTCACTCAAAAACAACCATTGTTTTGCTTGTATAAGGGTAGTGATTCAGGTCCAATTTTTTTTTTTTACCAAAACACCCCTTTGTATTCCCAAATTTTCTGGGCTAAGAAACAACACAAATCGAGCCTCAAATCAATTCATAAGAGGCGGCAATGAGCATATTTTTCTTCTCACTGCTGTGTGTATGTAGAGAAGAAAGAAACATGTTTCTGATTTGATCTCCAATGAGTCTTTCGTGCTATGACTCACAACCAACAAAGATTAATATGAGGTAGACTCACAAAAGCAATCTCTAAACACTTTAGAGATAAATATTATCACACATGAATTTTTTTATTCTTCTTGTCCTTTTTCCTTTCAACACTTGAGAGAAAAATAAGAACAAGATGGCTAGGGTTTTTCCAAATGTGAGATAGCAAAAAAAAAAATCCAATTTACTTTTTATACTTAGGATTTTTGTTTGTCAAAAATCAAAACAAAAACTCTTCCTATCCCTCACAAAATTCGGCCACCCTAGGGTATTTTAGTAACATCAAAATTTTTATTTAATGTCATAGTGAAGACATTAATATGTTACTTATTAAAAAATGTACCTACTAATTTTGGTAATGAAAGGTTTTTAAATCAAATTTTAAATTTATTCACTTCTAAAATAATATATTAAATTATAAAATATAATTTAATAATTACAAACTTTTAATATATTAAATGATTATCTCATAATCATTTACTTAATCAAAGCCTTATATTAAATTTAACATAAAGTCTAATGTGTGATAAAATATATTATTAATCGTGTGTGTGTGTGTGTGTGTGTGTGTGTGTGTGTGTGTGTGTGTGTGTGTGTGTGTGTGTGTGTGTGTGTGTGTGTGTGTGTGTGTGTGTGTGTGTGTGTGTGTGTGTGTGTGTGTGTGTGTGTGAGAGATTGGACTATCTAGTTATATTTAATTTCTTACAGTATATCGAGCTAACACGGGGACCAAATGGACCTATAGTTCCGAGCTCCAATAATCCCGGAATATTAATTAAACTCTTTAATTAAATATTTTGAATTATTAACTTTAGGTTATTCCACTAAAAATTTGAAGCTACACTCTAGTTCCCGTAGATAAATAATATAAGCCGAACTTCATCGATGTCCATTGATATAGTCATTAGATATGGATTGACCGTTTACGAGTATCTAATAATTAGAGTCGGGTCATAATGCCCATTATACCCCTCTAATTATTTCTACCTTAAGTACCATTGATTCTCTAATGAACGATTTATTTATAACTAATATGAATATTAATCTTTCTATTAGTTAAGAACTCAGAGATAAATGATGATCGAAAAATATATCAATATTTACCGCCCCTTTTACTTAATATTTTGTTTAGTTTCTCGGGTTTGATGAACGTTTTGATGTGTTTTAGTTTATTTTGCAGATAAAATAATATTGGGACTCAATGAAATCATTTAGGACGAAATGTGCGTCAAATAAGGGCAAAAATTGGACTTGACATATTAATTTTGGAGATTGGAAACTTGAAAGGGCGTTTTAACGAAGTGCAGTTTTGGAAATTCCAATTTTGCGCATCTGTCGTATTTTGGGCATAACGTTTTACTCCGATATTGGATATAGCGGATTCAAGTTCGCGATTAAAGAAGACTCAAAGATCTACAACTTTGAAGAACAAAATAATTTCGAATTTTGAAGATTTCATGACCGAAATTGATGAAACATACAGAAGTGTGTTATGTGTAATTATTAAAGTCTTTTTCAAAGCAAAAAAATAAATAAATAAATAAAAAATAAAAATAGTCAAACTCCCACCAAACATGATAGCAATTAGTGGAGCAATTAGTGGAGCAATTAATAATGGATTTGATGGATGATTTGATGGAGGCAAAATTTTGCCTATAAATACCAAGCCATTTCATTTGTAAATTCATACTTTCTTCTAATGAATTCCTTAAGAATACTAAGAAGATTGTATCTTGTTTGTTTATTTACAGCTTTCAGTAATTAATTTCCACTTTCGCACTTTCTTTTCTTTACTTTTCAGTTTTTACTTTCCGCAATTTACTTTTACGCACAGTACTTTTCTTTCTTTAATTTTCAGTTTTTACTTTTCTGTAATGAGGAGGTAACTCCCCTTTGCTGGGGTAAAAGGTAAAACTTTTATTACTAATATTTAGATTAATCTCCCTTAATTATAATATATAAACTAGTAAAAATCTGACTTAACGAGGATACCACCATATTGGTCGGTTGGTAATTATTTAAATTGGTTTTAACCTGACTAAACTGGATACCGCCTGATTGGTCGGTTGGTAATTAATTATTAATTTGACTTAATCTGGATACCCCCTATATGGCTAGTTGGTAATTATCATGCAAAGTTAGTATATTATATTAAGGGAGATATCTAAAATAGAAGTAATAAAAGTGGATCCTTTTAGCTCAGCATTTTCTTTTATTGTACTTTTACTTTATTTACTTTTCAGCAATTTACTTTCAGCATTTACTTTTCAGCAATTTACTTTCAGTATTTACTTTTCAATAATTAACTTTCAGCATTTACTTTTCAGCATTTAATTTTCAGTATTTAATTTCAGCATTTACTTTCCGTCATTTACTTTTCAGCAATTTACTTTTTCAGCATTTTACTTTATGTCTTTTATTTTATTTAAGTTTTTACTACCCGTAAATATGTGTCGTAACTAAGCCAGTTATCTGGGGTTGTGATGAAATCCAATATCACCGGTTTCTTAGGGGTTAAATTACAGTTTGGGTAATATAAATGTTTATTTATTGAGCCTTAATCCTAATGCTTTTTATTAACTGACCATTAATAAAATTAAACTGGTAAACTTAAAATGAACTTGGAAAAAGGTATTTTAGGTTTAAGACCTTAGACTTAATAGCCCACGATCTTCCTTGAGGATAGATAACCCTTTAATAGATTTCCTTACAGGATAGAAATATACCTGTCGGGCGGGGGCAGCTATAATTGGAACTTAATCTTAATAAATTCAGATAACTTGGTTAACATAGGAATATGATTAATTGGGTTATACTGGGTATTTGTATTTGACCATCGGAAGAGGCTTTTACATAATTTCGTGTTCCAGGTTAAGAAACCAATATATTACACAAATGTAAAATAACCATTTCATCTTTTAAAAAGATATTGGAAGGATTCACAACCCTAAATAGTTTTATAAATTTGAATTTTCTTCAATCTACTTTCAAGCAATTTTATTTACTTGTTTTAATTTTAAAGTCACCACCCAATCAAACAATCAATCCATTAGATACGTGTAAACATTTAGCTTTATAAATTGATAACAAAAGGTTTTAAGTCCTCGTGGGATCGATACTTTTTATACTACTTGAACGATACGTGCGCTTACGTTATACGACTGTGATTACGCACCGGTTGAGTTTTTGGCGCCGTTGCCGGGGACTTATTTATCTTTCACTATTAGTTTTGGGGTTAGATACCTTTACTTGTATCTAATTTTCTTTTTACTTTTTATTTCTATTTTCTTGTGTTTCAGGTTCTCAGACACTACATGAGACGAACTAGAAGCTTTAAATCTGACCGCTTGACCCAGAAATTGAAAGAACCATCAGACAATTAAAAAGGGAAAGGCGAGAAGGCCAAGAAGCAATCGTTAATATGGAACCTGAACCGTTGGAAGTTGCACCACAAATTCCCATTCGAGACAGAACAATCTCGGTGGTGGACTGCTTCATTTCCTGTATTGTACTTCCCCTCTTACCAGCAAATTCGTGTGACATCAAAACATGCATTCAGATGATTCAGCAGTCAGTGTAATTTGGGGGGAATGCAACTAAAGATCCTAATGCCCATATCAGCAACTTCCTGGAAGTTTGTGGCACATTCAATTACAACCGAGCTGCTGAAGAAGCAATGAGATTGCGAGTTTTTCCATATTCCTTGAAAGACAGAGCCAAAGCTTGGCTACATTCTCTACCAGCAGGTTCCATCACAACTTGGAACACTCTAGCCACCAAATTCCTTGCAAAGTACTTTCCGCCAGCCAGAACTGCAAAGTTGAGGAATGACATTACATCCTTTATGCAACAAGATTCAGAATCTCTCTGTGAAGCTTGGGAAAGATTCAAGGATTTACTTCGGAAATTTCCTCACCATGAAATTGCAAAGTGGCTACAAGTCCAAACCTTCTACAATGGACTTTCTGGAATAATGAGAACCACAATTGATGCTGCTGCTGGAGGTGCTTTAATGGCAAAATGAGAAGATCAAGCCTGGGACCTAATTGAAGAAATGGCTAACAATAATTCATTGTGGCCAACAGAAAGGAGCTTGATCCAACGAATTGCTGGAATTTATGAAGTTGGAGCCAACACAGCAGTGAATGCCAAGCTGGATCAGATTTGCAAATTCATGGAAACTCTCAGCATGCAAGGTAATGTTGGATTCACAAGTTCACTATATGGAGGAGCACCAGAGCCAAACCAACATAAAGAAACAGTGAATTATGTCAACAATTTCCACAGCGCCTCCAGAAAAACAAATTGGACAAGCAGTTTGCTCGATTCCTGGAGATCTTTAAAAAGTTAAATATCAATATTCCATTTGCAGAAGCGTTGGAACAAATGCCTAGCTATGTCAAATTCATGAAAGACATTCTTTCACAAAAGTGAAGATTGGGAGATTACGAGACAGTAGCATTGACAGAAGAGTGCAGTGCCATCATTCAGAGAAAACTTCCCCCAAAGTTGAAAGATCCTGGTAGTTTCACCATTCCTTGCGTCATAGGAGAGCATAACTTCGGTAAGGCTTTGTGTGATCTAGGTGAAACTGTTAACTTGATGCCTTTTTCTATTTTCAGGAAATTACAGATTGGAGAAACAATGCCCACATCAGTCTCTCTGTAACTTGCTGATAGAACGCTCGTATTTCCGAGAGGTGTAGTTGAGGATATGCTGGTCAAGGTTGACAAATTTATTTTCCCAGCAGATTTTATTGTCATTGATATGGAGGAAGATGAAGATGTGCCCATCATCCTCGGGAGACTATTCTTGGCTACCGGGCGAACCATTATTGATGTACAAAAATGAGAACTAACCATGAGGGTACAAGACCAAGAAGTAACATTCAATGTTTTCAAAGCCATGAATTTCCTGGATGACGAAAAGAATGAGGAATGTTTCAGACTTGATGTGATACATAGTACCATCCAGAACTCCAATGCAATGCAAAGTTCTATTGACAAACTATCTGTGAAGCCTGAAGATAAAATGTACTATGTACTGAAGAAGTCTATTCTTGCACTACAAGCAACAGAAGAGAAACAGTTCCACCAACTCAAAGAATTGGAGGAATTTCACATTCGGCCTTTTGAGAATGCCAAACTGTACAAGGAAAAGGCCAAAAAGAGACATGATGAGAAGTTAGTGCGCATACAACTGGAACTAGGGCAAAAGGTACTGTTAAACAAATCAAGGTTGAAACTCTTTCCAGGGAAGCCAAAATCATGGTGGTCAGGTCCAATCTTAATCACCAAAGTTTTACCAGATAAAGCCGTTGAGATACATGATCCCGACTCCAACAAAACATTCAAGGTTAAAAACAAGCATGTCAAACACTACTGGGGAGAATCATTTCAGCGACAAAAAGAAAGTGTCACACTTTCAAATCCAGCCTAATGTTCGGGCAGTCATGTCTAGCTAAAGACGTTAAACTTAGCGCTAGTTGGGAGGCAACCCATGCAATTTGTGTATATATTGTGATTTGGTTTCTTTTAATTTTTATGTGTTTAGTTTTTGCAGGTTAAGTCATTTCAAGATGGAAGATGCTCTCGTAAATCTTCACAAGCAATTTCCTTCTCTCCCTCAAAAATCTTTGATGAAAGTCTACAAAGCTCGCTTGGAATGGATGAGATTACTGATGATTAAAGGTATTCCTACTGACATTCGTTGGATTATTGAAGCACGAGTCCGATTGATAGGTGAGTCTTCTGACTCTTTTATTTCACATATGTCTGGTTTAGGTAGAAGCACTTGTGCTAAAAAAAGAAGAGCTAAAAGAATGGGTGTTTGTTATAAATGTGCTCGTATGACATGTAATACTCGTTGCCGTTCCTTGGGAATGGTGTCTGATAACCGTGAAGATAAGATGATGAGCGGAAAATATATCAATATTTACCGCCCCTTTAACTTAATATTTTGTTTAGTTTCTCGGGTTTGATGAACGTTTTGATGTGTTTTAGTTTATTTTGCAGATAAAATAATATCGGGTCTCAAGGAAATCATTTAGGATGAAATATGGGTCAAATAAGGGCAATTATTGGACTTGATATATTAATTTTGGAGATTGGAAACTTGAAAGTGCGTTTTTACGAAGTGTAGTTTTGGGAATTCCAGTTTTGCGCATCTGTCGTATTTTGGGCATAACTTGTTACTCAGATATCGGATTGAGCTGATTCAAGTGCCAGATTAAAGACGACTCAAAGATATACAACTTTGAAAGAGAAAATATTTTCGAATTCTGAAGATTTCATGACCGAAATTGATGAACCATCCAGAAGTGTGTGATGTGTAATTATTAAAGTCATTATCAATCATTTTCAAAGCAAAATATAAATTAATAAATAATTAATAAAAATTATCAAATCACCACCAAACAAGATAAGCAATTAGTGAAGCAATTATGGATTTGGTGGAGTAATTAGTGGATAAATTAATAATGGAATGGTGGAGATTTGATGGATGATTTGATGGAGGCAAAATTTTGCCTATAAATACCAAGCCATTTCATTTGTAAAATTCATACTTTCTTCTTTGAAAATTCCTAATGAATAAATAAGAATATTGTATCTTGTTTGTTTATTTACAGCTTCCAGTAATTAATTTCCGCTTTCGCACTTTCTTTTCTTTACTTTTCAGTTTTTACTTTCCGCAATTTACTTTTACGCACAAACCTTTTCTTTCTTTACTTTTGCAGTTTTTATTTTTCAAGCATTGAGGAGGTAACTCTCCCTTGCTGGGGTAAAATGTAAAGCTTTTATTATTGCTATCTAGATTAATCTCCCTTAAATATAAAATATAAACTATTTAAAACCTGACTTAATGAGGATACTGCTATATTGGCCGGTTGGAAATTAATTATAAATTGGTTTTAACCTGACTAAGTATGGATACCGCTTGGTTGGTCGGTTGGTCATTAATTATTAATTTGACTTAATCAGGATACCGCCTATATGGCTGGTTGGTAATTATCACGCAAAGTTAATATATTATATTAAGGGAGATATCTAAAATAGTAGTAATAAAAGTTGATCCTTTAACCCCCAGCATTTTCTTTTATTGTACTTTTACTTTATTTAATTTCAGCAATTTACTTTTCATCAATTTACTTTCAGTAATTTACTTTTATTTTTTATTTTTTTTGTACTTTTTACTTTTTACTTTTTACTTTTACTTTTACTTTTTTTACTTTTCAACAATTTACTTTTCAGTATTTAATTTTTAGTATTTTACTTTATGTCTTTTATTTTTTTACTACTTGTAAATATGTGTCGTAACTAAGCCATTTATCTGGGATTGTGATGAAATCCAATATCACCGGTTTATAAGGGGTTAAATTATAGTTTGGGTAATATAAAGGTTTATTTATTGAGTCTTAATCTTAATGCTTTTTATTAACTGGCCATTAATAAAATTGAACTGGTAAACTTAAAATGAACTAGACATAGGGATTTTAAGTTTAAGACCTTAGACTCAATAGCCCACGATCTTCCTTGAGGATAGATAACCCTTTAATAGATTTCCTTACAGGATAGGAATATACCTGTCGGGCGGGGGTAGCCATAATTGGAACTTAATCTTAATGAATCCAGGTAATTTGGTTGGCATAGACATATGGTTCAATTGGATTATACTGGATATTTGTAGTTGACCATCGGAAGAGGCTTTTACATAATTTAGTGTTCCGGGTTAATAAATCAATATTTTACCCAACTATAAGATAACCACTTCATCTTTAAAATGATATTGCAAAGAAATCACAACCCTATATAGTTTTTAATATTGAATTTTCTTAAACCTACTTTCGAACAATTTAATTTACTTGTTTTTAAATTTAGAATCATCACCTTTTCAAATCAATCAAACAACCTGTTAGATACTAGTAATCATTTGACCTCATAAAATTAATAGATTAGATATTAAGTCCTCGTGGGATCGATACTTTTTATACTACTTGAACGATACGTGCGCTTGCGTTATACGTGTGTGTAAGCACCGGTCAAGTTTTTGGTGCCGTTGCCGGGGACTTATTTATCGTTTACTATTAGTTTAGGGGTTAGATACCTTTACTTATATCTAATTTCTTTTTACTTATTGTCGTTGTTTTCTTGTGTTTCAGGTTTTCAGAAACTACATGAGACGAACCAGAAGCTTGAACTCCGGCCGCTTGACCCGGAAATTGAAAGAACCATCAGACAGTTGAGAAAGGAAAGGCGAGAAGGCCAAGAAGCTTTAGTCAACATGGAACCTGAACCTTTGGAGGTTGCACCACCAATTCCCATTCGAGACAGAACCATTCCGGTGGTTGACAGACTCATTTCCTGTATTGTATTTCCTCCCTTTCCAGCAAATGCAGGTGACATCAAAACATGCATCCAGATGATTCAGCAATCAGTGCAGTTTGGAGGAAATGCAACTGAAGATCCCAATGCCCACATCAGCAACTTCCTGGAAGTTTGCGGCACTTTCAATTACAACCAAGAAGCTGAAGAAGCAATGAGACTGCGTGTTTTCCCATACTCCTTGAAGGACAGAGCTAAAGCTTGGCTACATTCACTACCAGCAGGTTCCATCACAACTTGGAATACTTTAGCCACCAAATTTCTTGCAAAGTACTTTCCACCAGCCAGAACTGGAAAACTGAGGAATGACATCACATCCTTTGTGCAACAAGACTCAGAAACTCTTTACGAAGCTTGGGAAATGTACAAAGATTTGCTCCGGAAATGTCCTCACCATGAGATTCCAAAATGGCTTCAAGTCCAAACATTCTATAATGGACTTTCTGGAATAATGAGAACCACAATTGATGCTGCTGCTGGAGGAGCTTTAATGGCAAAAGGAGAAGATCAAGCCTGGGACCTAATCGAAGAAATGGCCAACAATAATTCCTTGTGGCCAACAGAATGAGTATGATCCAAAGAATTGTATGAATTTATGAAAGTGGAGCCAATACAGCAGTCAACACCAAGCTGGATCAGATATGCAAATTCATGGAGACTCTTACCACTGGATCCACAAGTTCACCATATGGAGGAAGCACCAGAACCAAACCAACTTGAAGAGACGGTAAATTAAGTCAACAATTTCAACAGACAGTGGAACAATCCATATTCCAACACCTACAACCCAGGGTGGAGGAATCATCCTAATTTTTCATGGAGCAACAATTCAGGGCAAAAGAACAATCCACCACCAGGATTCCAACAGCAGAACTATCCACCACCTGGATTCCAGCAACAGAACAAAGGCCAAGAACAGATAAATAAACCAGGAATAATAGAAGTGTTGAATCAATTAAAAAAGTACGATGCTATGTTTCAGAGCCAATCAACTTCCATCAAAGCACTGGAGAATCAAATCGGACAACTGGCCAACGCTCAGAGTTACAGACCGCCAGGTAATCTTCCTAGCAACACAGAACCAAATCCAAGGAACCGAGGGAAGGAGCAATGCCAAGCTATTACCTTAAAAAGCGGTACTGAGATCAATAAAGATGTTGGAATCAAAGCAACAATTGAGGAAGTTCCAAAAGCTGCAGTTCCACAGATGGAGGAAAAAGAAGCAAAGGAAAAAGAACAGATCATTCCACCTCCACCTTTTCCTCAACGTCTTCAGAAAAACAAACTGGACAAGTAGTTTGCTCGATTCCTGGAGGTGTTCAAAAAGCTTCACTTCAACATTCCATTTGCAGAAGCCTTGGAAGAAATGCCCAGCTATGTAAAATTCATGAAAGACATTCTTTCACGAAAACGAAGATTGGGAGACTACGAAACAGTAGCATTAACGGAAGAATGCAGCGCCATCATTCAGAGGAAACTTCCCCCGAAGTTGAAAGATCCTGGCAGTTTCATTGTCCCATGCACCATTGGAGAACATTACATCGGTAAGGCTTTATATGATTTACGAGCTAGTGTTAACTTGATGCCTTTCTCTATTTACAGGAAACTGCAGATTGGAGAAGCAATGCCTACCTCAGTTTCATTGCAACTTGCTGACCGAACACTCGCATTTCCAAGAGGTGTTGTTGAAGATGTGCTGGTCAAAGTCAACAAACTAATTCTCCCAGCAGATTTCATCATCTTTGACATGGAAGAAGACAAAGAAATACCTATCATTCTTGGGAGACCATTCTTAGCTACAGGTAAAACTGTGATTGATGTGCAAAAAGGAGAACTGACCATGAAAGTGCAGGACCAAGAAGTGACCTTTAATGTTTTCAAAGCCATGAAATTCCGAGTGATGAAAAGGAGAAGAAGATGTTTCAGAGTTGATGTTGTTGATAGTATCGTTCAAAATACTGAGGCAAATCCCACAGATACACTTGAAGCTTGCATCACCAACATGACTTACAGCGAGCTAGATGCTGAAATCCTGGAATGTATCAACTACCTGGACAAACCATTCCGATTCAAAGCAACACCACCAGTTGAAAGCTTGGAACTGCCAAAGAAAGATCGAATCAAGCCTTCGATTGAAGAACCACCACAGTTGGAGCTGAAGTTACTTCCGAGTCATCTCAGGTATGCATTTCTTGGAAACTCTTCTGAATTACCTGTTATTATTTCTTCTTCACTAACATTGGAGCATGAAGAAAAGCTACTGAGAGTATTACGAGAGCACAAGAAAGCCATTGGCTGGACTATAGCAGACATTCGAGGCATTAGTCCATCATTTTGCATGCACAATATCCTGATGAACGATGAGTACAAACCCACAGTGGAACATCAATGGAGACTCAATCCAATCATGAAGGAAGTCGTGAAGAAAGAAATCATCAAATGGTTGGATGCTGGCATCATTTACCCCATCTCAGACAGCAGTTGGGTAAGTCCTATGCAGTGTGTGCCGAAGAAAGGAGGAATTACTGTGGTTACCAATGAAAAGAACGAGCTAATTCCAAAAAGAACGGTGACTGGATGGAGAGTATGCATGGACTACAGAAAGCTGAATAAAGCCATGAGAAATGACCATTTTCCGCTACCATTCATTGACCAGATGTTAGACAGATTGGCGGGACATGAATTCTATTGCTTTCTTGACGGATATTCAGGGAACAATCAGATTGCCATCGCCCCAGAAGATCAGGAGAAAACCACATTTACATGTCCCTATGGTACTTTTGCTTTCCGCAGGATGCCATTTGGATTATGTAATGCCCCCGCCATCTTTCAGCGTTGCATGATGGCCATATTCTCAGACATGCTGGAGCAGAGTATGGAGGTATTCATGGATGACTTTTCTGTGTTTGGAGATTCTTTTGACCATTGCTTGCAAAATCTGGAACATGTGTTACAAAGGTGCGAAGATACAAACCTAGTACTCAACTGGGAGAAATGTCATTTCATGGTACAGAAGGCATTGTTCTTGGACACCGGATCTCACAAAAGGGAATGAGGTAGACAAAGCAAAGATTGAAACAATTGAAAAACTACCTCCACCAACATCTGTCAAGGGGATTCGAGTTTTCTTGGACATGCAGGTTTTTACAGGAGATTTATCAAAGACTTTTCCAAAATTGCAAAACCTCTTTGCAATCTTCTGGAAAAGGATGTGCCTTTCAACTTTACCAAAGAATTCCAGGAAGCTTTCGAGATCTTAAAACAGAAGCTGGTTCTGCCCCCATCATTGTAGCACCAGACTGGACCATTCCATTTGAAGTGATGTGCGATGCTAGTGATTTTGCTGTAGGTGCAGTTTTGGGACAACGTAAAGCAAAGATTTTCCACACCATTTACTACTCCACCAGAACTCTGAATGAAGCTCAACTCAACTACACAACCACCGAAAAGGAGTTGCTCGCAGTTTTGTATGTTTTTGACAAATTCTGCTCCTATCTGCTGGGTCCCAAAGTGGTGGTCTACACAGATCATTCAGCAATCAAATATCTGATCACGAAGAAAGATGCCAAACCCAGATTGATCCGTTGGATACTTCTTCTGCAAGAATTTGACGTGGAGATTCGAGATAGGAAAGTGACAGAGAATCAGGTGGCAGATCATCTATCGAGGCTGAGAATGGAGAAACAGCTGGCAAAGAACTGTCAATCAAAGAAACTTTTCCAGATGAACAGCTGTTTGCCATGAAACAACAGGAAGTCCCTTGGTATGCTGACTATGTCAACTACATTGTGTCAGGAAATGGCCGTTGGAATGGACAAATCAGCAACGGAAGAAGTTCTTCAAAGAAGTCAAGCACTATGTCTGGGATGAGCCGTACCTGTTCAAACGGTGTGCTGGTCAATTATTGAGATGATGTGTTCCACATGAGGAGGTCAACAGTGTTTTGCAGCATTGTCATTCATCACCATATGGCGGACACTTCAGCTGAAACAAAACTGCAGCCAAAGTCCTACAATCAGTTTGTTATGGCCACTCTTTTTAAAGATGTTATCTTTTTGCTTTTCAATGTGACAGGTGCCAAAGAATGGGAAATATTTCCAAGGAGAAACGAAGGACCGTTGCAAAACATTCTAGAAGTGGAAATATTCGATGTATGGGGTATTGATTTCATGGGACCCTTTGTTCCATCATTCGGAAACCTGTACATCCTGGTTGCTGTAGACTACGTCTCCAAATGGGTTGAAGCAATTGCACTACCATCCAATGATTCAAAAGTCTTGATCAAATTCCTGAAAAAGAATATTTTCACTCGGTTCGGAACACCTCGTGCAATCATCAGTGACGGTGGCTCTCATTTCTGCAACAGATACTTCGATGCACTCCTATCCAAATATGGAGTTACTCACAAGGTTGCCACAGCTTACCATCCATAGTCAAATGGACAGGTTGAGGTTTCAAACAGGGAAATCAAAAGAATCCTAGAAAGAACGTTGGATCAACAAGGATGGACTGGTCAACAAAACTAGATGATGCATTATGGGCCTACGGACAGCTTACAAGAACCCATTGGTATGTCTCCATATCGATGGTGTTTGGGAAAGCGTGCCTGTTGGACAAAATGACCCATAGCGTCACTATTTGCACAGATCATTGTGTTGTTGTAGCAAATTAACTATGTAACAAGGAAATTGCACTCTCGCATTTGTGATTAGATCACCTTAGATATATAAATGAAGAGAGGTCCCTATGATTAGTTCCTGGATTGAGATGAATGAGACAGTATCAGTCCACGAAGGATTATCATTAAATATCCCTAGCCGTAGTATTATCGAGACTGGACATCGATAATGCGGAATAGGCTAGTATTGCACTTGTGCGCGTTGTGAGGGCACAACGGCATAGTTCTCATATATATAAGTATTGGATACTTGTGCAAGTGCGATAGGAGGTCGTGTTTCACCGATGGTACGGGAAACAGCTTCGCTCTGGATAGACCCTCGGAATCCCATGGTATTATGACTAGGTGTCTATGGGAGGCCGAAATCAAGGTAGGTGTGTAAGTCTTAACCTGAGACTTACATCGCTAATACTTACGACAATCAGTAAACTTTGGTTTTGGTGGTGGGGGATCTTAACTGGTTCTGTGTTCACCTCTTCTGGGTTTATCAGGAATCGTAGTGTGATTGGATGTGATGTCAAGACGGAAGTGTCACTCCAGTCATAATGGAGATGATGTCACGCAGGATACGGTATTAGTGCTCTTTTAGTGATGCGCATCCAATCGTGATATTATGACCAGGTCATGAATATCCGATTATAGAGACTAGTTACCAGACATCCGATATGTGTTTCGGACGGGGCAGACACCTATCCAGCCCCAGCCCTAGCACGTGATTATCCGATACTGGGCCAATATGCACAATACAATGTATACTACGCTTGATACAGATCTAGATATTCTTTGATGAATATGTGCGGAGAACCTGGGAAGACTTGGTGCTTTGCTAGGAGTCGACCTGGTCTCGTAATCGGTAGAACGTAGTACTTGGTACGTACGTGATTCGGATACTCCGACGACCGTATTTACTGCCAGATTATCCGGGATCTCATGGGTCGCTTCCCGATAATCCACCGATGACGCACAACTCGCACTCTTGAATAATCTGGGATTATATAGAAGAGAGAGAAAATTAATCTAGGATTAATAACGGAGATGTTTTATCCGGATAAAATGTCGTCTAAAGAGAGAGAACGATTAATTCAGAATTAATCGATGTATTAATATATTCGATATATTAGACGAAATTAGATTTCGACGCGGAATTAAAATTAGATTTTAATTCGGGCAAACGAGTTAATTCAGAATTAATTCGTTAGCGACGTAAATAATAATTTCGCCAGGCGTAATTATTTATTTAAATTCGATTGAATTAACGTCGCGACGTAAGCTCGGTATTTCGGAAATATCGAACCCGAACGCGTGAGTGCACGTGGGCCCACTTTCATTTGGAAACGTGTGGGGCCCACATGACACATGTCATTCTAATGCTTTGCATGTAGATAGTGTACAATGCACTCAATGTTAATGCATGGAAATTGAGTGTTTGACACTCTAAGCTATTGCATGTGTTGTGTCATAAATTTATTATTAATTTAATAATTAAGGCATAATATAAATTGATTTTTGGTAAATCATTTTACTGAAATAAAAAAACTTTCTCTCTTATTCTCTCTTCTCACCTCACGCCCAAAACAGAAACTTTGGACTGGTTTTGAACCAGAAAATCGTGAGCAAGGGAAGCCAAGAGTTGGTTTTCATGGTGAAAACCGCAAGTGCTAGCACATACGAGTCTTGCGAAGGTGGTAGGGAGTTCCCCCATGAGACGGGATCCATCCGACGAAGATTGGAGCTCCGTTTCTTCACCCAATTTTCTGTTTTGCAGGGCAGTGGACTGTTGCAGTGATGAGATCAATGCAGTGCGTTTTTGGCTTGAATCGTCTCCAAATCGACTCTACCGATCAATGTGAGTATTCCGCTACCTCCGTTGATGTGTTCACACATAATTTCATGTCTTGTTTGATCTTAGGAACTTATAGAAAACCAACAGTGCCATCTACCAGTTGAGCTTGAACACAAGGCGTACTGGGCACTGAAGAAGTTGAATCTTGATTCACAAGCTGCAGAGAGAAAAGACTTCATCAACTCAACGAATTGGAGGAGTTTCATCTACAGGCTTATGAGAATGCCAGATTATACAAAGAAAAGACAAAGAAATGGCATGACCGAAAAATAGTGCACAGACAGTTGGAACCAAGGCAGCAGGTGTGTTGTACAACTCGAGGTTGAAACTTTTCCCTGGAAAGTTGAAATCTAGGTGGTCAGGTCCATTTGTGATCACTCAAGTTTTACCTTATGGAGCTGTTGAGTTACTGGATCCAATACCAACAACACATTCAAGGTTAACAGTCAGCGTGTCAAGCACTACTGGGGAGAATCATTTGAGCGACAAAAAGAAAGTGTCACACTTTCAGATCCAGCCTAACGTTCAAGAAGTCATGTCTAGCTGACGACTTTAAACTTAGCGCTCGCAGGGAGGCAACCCATGCAATTTTTATATATATTGTGATTTGGTGTGATTTAATTTGGTGTGTTTAGTTTTTGCAGGTTAAGTCATTTCAGGATGGAAGAAGCTCTAGCAAATCTTCACAAGCAATTTACTTCTCTCCCTCAAAAATCTCTGATGAAAGTTTACAAAGCTCGCTTGGAACGGATGAGACTACTAACAATCCATGGTGTTCCTAATGACATTCGTTGGGTAATTGAAGCAAGAGTCCGATTGGCAGGTGAGTCTTCTGACTCATTATTTCACATCTGCCTGGTTTTGGAAGAAGCACATATGCAAAGAAACGTAAAGCTAAGCAAATGGGTGTTTGTTACAAATGTGCACGCTGGAATTGCAATACTCGTTGTCGTTCTTTAGGAATGGTGTCTGATAATCGCGAAGACAAAATTAAATTCATTAGGGATGGCTTGAGTAAGGAGTCTTTAGATGATATATCTTCGACTCTTGAGACGCATCCCAGTGGATATGTACACATAGCCATTCGCAAATTACATACACAATTTCAAAAAGAAAGACAACAGTTAAGTCTTGGGAATCTGACTCAAAAAGACCCTGTTTGCCAATTTATAAGAAAATTGGATGGGAAGCTTGTCCCTGACGCATAGACGTCAATCAAGCCGCTACTTTTCTTGTAAATATTATATCTCTTTTTCTTTTCCTAATAATTGTAATTTGTTTTGTTGTACTTTATCCGACAGGATCCAGACCTTTTTTACTATCACGATTTATTTTACTGTTTAACTAATAATTGTCATTTGGCAGGTACTAGTGCTATTATTTTACTCACCCTTTTCAGGTGTTATAAATTCAACTCATCATTGCACTTTTGAAGACATCCAGAGTAAAACATGGAAGCCACTTCAAGAAGACGAGTTGAAAACATCTGTGTGTTTTGCGGTAGTAGTGTTGGTACTAAACCACAATACGTAGAAGCAACACAAGAATTGGTTCGAGTCTTAGCTGCAAGAAATATGCACTTAGTATATGGCGGAGGCAATCTTGGACTAATGGGGATCGTTTCAAAGACTGTACAGGAGGGAGGCAGTCACGTTTTGGGAATCATCCCAAAACCCTTGTCAGAAGCAAATCTTATTGAACCATCAAACGGAGAGGAACTGATCGTGCCAGGTATGTCTGAACGACTGGTAGAAATGATTAACGTGCTGATGCTTTTATTGCTTTGCCAGGTGGCTGGCACAATGGAGGAAATTTTTATAGTGCTATCTTGGGCGAACTTGAACATACACCAGAAACCAATTGGGCTATTTAACGTTGATGGATTTTATGATTTTCTTTGTGTGTTTCTTGATGATGCCCGAAGAAATGGGTTCGTGTCAAAACCTTTGAAAGAACTCCTATTTACTGCCAGAACTGCTCCGGATCTAATAGAGCAACTCTTAGCCTATGAACCACAAGTTGACCCTATCCTTTCAAAGATAAATTGGTCCGAGGACGATCGTGGTAAAAGGTGTCGGATTAATCTGGATCTTAACCTTTAATTTCCTGTAGAATTTCAACTACCAGGTATATATCTCTAAACTCTTCTTCTACCGTTTAAGACATTGGGGACAATGTCTCATTTAGGTTTGGGGGAGGGAATTAGTTGATTAATATTTTTTTTAGTTGGTGTGGTTTTATTTTTTAGTCCAAAATTTTTTGAAAAATACAAAAAAAAAATTGAAAAATTTTCAAAAATTACAAAAATATTGTGTTTTTTTTTTGACTAAAAAGTTGAAATTGATAAGAGATAGCTGAGTAAGGAGTTTCCACCTGAGACGTATCTCAAACCTATTTCGAAACAAGTTAATTTTTGTTTATTTCCTTTTGAATTATTTAATTTGTGAATTCTCTATAATACTGATTAAAATGGATCTTCATATGCTCAGTTAGCATGTATTATCAACATACATAGTAACATACGGACATGAGCTAAAATTGAAAAGTTTGTAATATTCAGTGCTCTAGTTTAATTGGAGGAAGCATCTCAAAAAGCAATGGTTTAAAAAAAACATCTGAGATCTGAGTTATTAAGTCTGTAAGGGTGTTTTAACACCTAGTGCCCTAAAGCCAATTGGTTTGGGAGTCACTGGCCCAAAGCTCGCTACATGGATCAAAGATGTTGCAAAAATATATATATCTGAAGTCTGAGTAATTAAGTTTGTAGGGGTGTCTTAACACCTGGTGCCCTAAAGCCAACTGGTTTGGGAGCCACCGGCCCAAAGCTCGTTACATAGATGGAAGGTATTGTATATAAATAAAAAAAAAATAAATACAATTCAAAGAAAAAAATCAGAAAAATGAGAAAAATTATTCCATTGCTCCAAAAAGGTGTGAAATCTGATAGAACTTTAGGACAAAAATATTACTCTCTTATCAACTGCACTTATGACTGTTGTGGGCAAAAATGAGTTGTTTAATATTTTGTTGGCTGTGTATATGAAGAATGGTAAAAATAATCGGAGAATTTACTTATTCGGTAATTTAGAATGAAACAAAACAATTAGTAACTTGAAGTAGAAGTTTCACCTGATTAGTCACTAACTTCTTTATTCTCTTTTCTCTTGTCTTTTTGCTTTTGTGTGCATTAGTTTTATTATCTTTTTTACTTTTGTAAAACGTTTGTGGGTATCGTTGCTGTAAGCCCTCACGAGACTATAACTCGTCCACTAGGGACACCTAGGGGTTTAAAGGCTTGTTGCATACGCTAAATGCAACCGTGATCCCTACGAAAGTGGCTTAGTTTAATTTTAATTGTTTCTTGTATTTTATTTTTATTTTGTTGTTTTGCTCGAGGACTAGCAAAATGTTAGGTTTGGGGGTGTATGAGCGGAGCGGAAAATATATCAATATTTACCGCCCCTTTAACTTAATATTTTGTTTAGTTCTCGGGTTTGATGAACGTTTTGATGTGTTTTAGTTTATTTTGCAGATAAAATAATATCGGGTCTCAAGGAAATCATTTAGGATGAAATATGGGTCAAATAAGGGCAATTATTGGACTTGATATATTAATTTTGGAGATTGGAAACTTGAAAGGGCGTTTTTACGAAGTGCAGTTTGGGAATTCCAGTTTTGCGCATCTGTCGTATTTTGGGCATAACTTGTTACTCAGATATCGGATTGAGGCTGATTCAAGTGCCAGATTAAAGAAGACTCAAAGATCTACAACTTTCAAGAGAAAATATTTTCGAATTCTGAAGATTTCATGACCGAAATTGATGAACCATCCAGAAGTGTGTGATGTGTAATTATTAAAGTCATTATCAATCATTTTCAAAGCAAAATATAAATTAATAATTAATTAATAAAAATTATCAAATCACCACCAAACAAGATAAGTAATTAGTGAAGCAATTATGGATTTGGTGGAGTAATTAGTGGATAAATTAATAATGGATTTGGTGGAGAATTTGATGGATGATTTGATGGAGGCAAAATTTTGCCTATAAATACCAAGCCATTTCATTTGTAAAATTCATACTTTCTTCTTTGAAAATTCCTAATGAATAAATAAGAAGATTGTATCTTGTTTGTTTATTTACAGCTTCCAGTAATTAATTTCCGCTTTCGCACTTTCTTTTCTTTACTTTTCAGTTTTTACTTTCCGCAATTTACTTTTACGCACAAACCTTTTCTTTCTTTACTTTTGCAGTTTTTATTTTTCAAGCAATGAGGAGGTAACTCTCCCCTGCTGGGGTAAAAGGTAAATCTTTTATTATTGCTATCTAGATTAATCTCCCTTAAATATAAAATATAAACTATTTAAAACCTGACTTAATGAGGATACCGCTATATTGGCCGGTTGGAAATTAATTATAAATTGGTTTTAACCTGACTAAGTATGGATACCGCCTGGTTGGTTGGGGTTGGTAATTAATTATTAATTTGACTTAATCAGGATACCGCCTATATGGCTGGTTGGTAATTATCACGCAAAGTTAATATATTATATTAAGGGAGATATCTAAAATAGTAGTAATAAAAGTTGATCCTCTAACCCCCATCATTTTCTTTTATTGTACTTTTACTTTATTTAATTTCAGCAATTTACTTTCATCATACTTTCTTTTTTTTTTTTATACTTTTATTTTTATTTTTTTTTACTTTTTACTTTTTACTTTTACTTTACTTTTACTTTATTTACTTTTCAACAATTTACTTTTCAGTATTTAATTTAGTATTTTACTTTATGTCTTTTATTTTTTTACTACTTGTAAATATGTGTCGTAACTAAGCCAGTTATCTGGGGTTGTGATGAAATCCAATATCACCGGTTTATAAGGGGTTAAATTATAGTTTGGGTAATATAAAGGTTTATTTATTGAGTCTTAATCTTAATGCTTTTTATTAACTGGCCATTAATAAAATTGAACTGGTAAACTTAAAATGAACTAGACATAGGGATTTTAAGTTTAAGACCTTAGACTCAATAGCCCACGATCTTCCTTGAGGATAGATAACCCTTTAATAGATTTCCTTACAGGATAGGAATATACCTGTCGGGCGGGGGTAGCCATAATTGGAACTTAATCTTAATGAATCCAGGTAATTTGGTTGGCATAGACATATGGTTCAATTGGATTATACTGGATATTTGTAGTTGACCATCGGAAGAGGCTTTTACATAATTTAGTGTTCCAGGTTAATAAATCAATATTTTACCCAACTATAAGATAACAACTTCATCTTTAAAATGATATTGCAAAGAAATCACAACCCTATATAGTTTTTAATATTGAATTTTCTTAAACCTACTTTCGAACAATTTAATTTACTTGTTTTAAATTTAGAATCATCACCTTTTCAAATCAATCAAACAACTTGTTAGATACTAGTAATCATTTGACCTCATAAAATTAATAGATTAGATATTAAGTCCTCGTGGGATCGATACTTTTTATACTACTTGAACGATACGTGCGCTTGCGTTATACGCGTGTGTAAGCGTCGGCCATAAGATCAATTTCATTAGGGATGGCTTGAGTAAGGAGACTTTGGATGACATATCCAAAACTCTTGAGACGCATCACAGTGGATATGTATATCATGAAATTCGCATGTTATATACACAATTTCGAAAAGAAAGACAACAATATAGTCTCGAGAATCTGACTTTAAAAGACCCTGTTTGCCAATTTATAAGAAAATTGGGTAGGAAGCTTATCTCTAACGCATAGACGTCATTCAAGCCGTTACATTATTGTAAATATTATATCTCTTTGTCTTTTCTCAATAATTGTGATTTGTTTTGTTATTTTCTCCGACAGGATCCAGGCTAATTTTTTACCTTTCACAATTTACTATTTTGCCACTAATCGTCCTTTGGAAGATACTTGTGCTATTATTACTCACCATTTTCAGGTTCTATAAATTCAACTCATCATTGCACTCTTGAAGGCATCCAGAGCTGAAAAAAGAAACACAAAAATATGGAAGCCACTTCAAGAAGACGAGTTGTAAATATTTGTGTGTTTTGCGGTACTAGTGTTGGTGTTAAACCAGAATATGTAGCAGCAGCACAGGAATTGGGTCGAGTAATTGCTGCAAGGAATATGCACTTAGTATATGGCGGTGGCAATATTGGACTAATTGGGATCGTTTCAAAGGTTGTACAGGATGGAGGCAGCCAAGTTTTGGGAATCATCCCAAAACCCTTGGCAGAGGCGAATCTTATTGGATCATCAAACGGCGAAGAACTAATTGTGCCAGATATGTCTGAACGACTGATATAAATGATTAACTGTGCTGATGCTTTTATTGCTTTGCCAGGTGGTTTGGGCACAATGGAGGAAATTTTTACAGTGTTATCTTGGGCAAACCTGAACATACACCAGAAACCACTTGGACTGTTTAACATTGAAGGATTCTATGATTTTCTATGTGTGTTTCTTGATGATGCCCGGAGAAATGGGTTTGTGTCAAAACCTGTAAAAGAACTTCTCTTTACTGTCAGAACTGCCCCGAATTTAATTGATCAAATCTTAGCATTTGAACCACAAATTGACCCCATTCTTTCCAAGATAAACTGGTCCGATGATGATCGTGGTAAGAGGCGTCGGATAAATATGGATCTTAACCTGTAATTTTTCACTTAGATATAGAATTTCAATTAACCAGGTACAGTTTTCTAAACTCTTATTCTACTGTTTAAGATATTGGGGACAATGTCTCATTTAGGTTTAGGGGAAGAGAATAGTTAATTTGTATCTTGTTTCATTGTTTTATTTTTCTAAAAATTTTCGAAAAATACAAAAAAATTGAAATTTTTTCAAAAATCACAAAAATATTTTATGTTTTTAATTTGATTAATTGGGTGAAATTGGTGTAAGAGATAGCTGTGTAAGGAAATTCCACTCCTGAGACGTATCTCAACATATTTCGGAGCAAGTTAATTTTTGTTTATTTCCTTTTGAATAATTTAATTTGTGAATTCTCTATAATACTGACTAAAATGAATATTCATATGTTCAGTTGACAGGTATTATCAACATACATAGTACATACATACATGAGCTATAATTGAAAAGTTTGTAATATTCAGTGCTCTAGTTTAATTGGAGGAAGCATCTAAAAAAGCGATGGGATAAAAAAAAGAAGAAAAAAAAACAAAAAAAAATGTATAAAAAAACAAAAAACGTCTGAGATCCGAGTTAGTAAGTCTGTAAGGGTGTCTTAACACCTAGTGCCCTAAAGCCAACTGGTTTGGGAGTCACTGACCCAAAGCTCGTTACATGGATCGAAGATGTTGCCAAAAAATATATATATCTGAAGTCTGAGTAATTAAGTCCGTATGAGTGTCTTAACACCTAGTGCCCTAAATCCAACTGGTTTGGGAGTCATTGACCCAAAACTCGCTACATAGATGGATGATATTGTATATAAATAAAAAAAAATCAAAAATCAAGAAAAAATCAGAAAAATCAGAAAAATATTCTATTGCTAAAAAAGGTGTGAATTCTGATAAAATTTTAGGACAAAAATATTATTTTCTTCTCAACTACACTTGTGACTATTGTGGGCAAAAATGAGTTGATTATTATTTTGTTGGCTATGTATATGAAGAATGGTAAAAAAATAATCGGAGAATTCACTTATTCGGTAATTTAAAAAGAAATAAAACAACTATTAACTTGGATAAGAAGTTTCATCTGTTTAGTCACTAACTTATTTATTATTTTTTCTCTTGTTTTTTTTACTTTTGTGTGTATTAGTTTTACTACCTTTTTACTTTTGTAAAACGTTTGTGGGTATCGTTGCTGTAAGCCCTCACGAGACTACAACTCGTCCACTAGGGACACCTAAAGGTTTAAAGGCTTGTTGCATATGCTAAATGCAACTGTGATCCCTACGAAAGTGGCTTAGTTTAATTTTAATTGTTTCTTGTATTTTATTTTGTTGTTTTGCTCGAGGACTAGCAAAATGTTAGGTTTGGGGTTGTGATGAGCGGTAAATATATCAATATTTACCGCCCCTTTTACTTAATATTTTATTTAGTTTCTCGGGTTTGATGAACGTTTTGATGTGTTTTAGTTTATTTTACAGATAAAATAATATTGGGACTCAATGAAATTATTTAGGACGAAATGTGGGTCAAATAAGGGCAAAAATTGGACTTGACATATTAATTTTGGAGATTGGAAACTTGAAAGGGCATTTTAACGAAATGCAGTTTTGGAAATTCCAATTTTGCGCATCTGTCGTATTTTGAGCATAACGTTTTACTCCGATATTGGATTGAGCTGATTCAAGTTTCTGATTAAAGAAGACTCAAATATATACAACTTTGAAGAACAAAATAATTTCGAATTCTGAAGATTTCATGACCGAAATAGATGAAACGTCCAGAAGTGTGTTATGTGTAATTATTAAAGTCTTTTTCAAAGCAAATAAATAAATAAATAAAAATAATCAAACTCCCACCAAACATGATAGCAATTAGTGGAGTAATTAGTGGAGTAATTAATAATGGATTTGGTGGAGCAATTAGTGGAGCAATTAGTGGAGCAATTAATAATGGATTTGGTGGATGATTTGATGGAGGCAAAATTTTACCTGTAAATACCAAGTCATTTCATTTGTAAATTCATACTTTCTTCTATGGAATTCCTTAAGAATACTAAGAAGATTGTATCTTGTTTGTTTGTTTATTTACAGCTTTCAGTAATTAATTTCCGCTTTCGCACTTTCTTTTCTTTACTTTTCAGTTTTTACTTTCCGCAATTTACTTTTACGCACATTACTTTTCTTTCTTTAATTTTCAGTTTTTACTTTTCTGTAATGAGGAGGTAACTCCCCTTTGTTGGGGTAAAATGTAAAACTTTTATTACTAATATTTAGATTAATCTCCCTTAATTATAATATATAAACTAGTAAAAACCTGACTTAACGAGGATACCGCCATATTGGTCGGTTAGTAATTATTTAAATTGGTTTTAACCTGACTAAACTGGATACCGCCTGATTGGTCGGTTGGTAATTAATTATTAATTTGACTTAATCTGGATACCCCCTATATGGCTAGTTGGTAATTATCATGCAAAGTTAGTATATTAGATATCTAAAATAGAAGTAATAAAAGTGGATCTTTTTAGCTCATCATTTTCTTTTATTGTACTTTTACTTTATTTACTTTTCAGCAATTTACTTTCAACATTTACTTTTCAGCAATTTACTTTTCAGCATTTACTTTTCAGTAATTTACTTTCACCATTTACTTTCAGCATTTAATTTTCAGTATTTAATTTCAGCATTTACTTTCCGTCGTTTACTTTTCAGCAATTTACTTTTTCAGCATTTTACTTTATGTCTTTTATTTTATTTAAGTTTTTACTACCCATAAATATGTGTCGTAACTAAGCCAGTTATCTGGGGTGTGTGATGAATCCAATATCACCGGTTTCTAAGGGGTTAAATTACAGTTTGGGTAATATAAAGGTTATTTATTGAGCCTTAATCCTAATGCTTTTTATTAACTGACCATTAATAAAATTAAACTGGTAAACTTAAAATGAACTTGGAAAATAGATTTTAGGTTTAAGACCTTAGACTTAATAGCCCACGATCTTCCTTGAGTATAGATAACCCTTTAATAGATTTCCTTACATGATAGGAATATACCTGTCGGGCGGGGGCAGCCATAATTGGAACTTAATCTTAATAAATTCAGATAACTAGGTTAACATAGGAATATGATTAATTGGGTTATACTGGGTATTTGTATTTGACCATCGGAAGAGGCTTTTACTTAATTTCGTGTTCTAGGTTAATAAACCAATATATTACACAAATGTAAAATAACCACTTCATCTTTTAAAAAGATATTGGAAGGATTCACAACCCTGTATAGTTTTATAAATTTGAATTTTCTTCAATCTACTTTCAAGCAATTTTATTTACATGTTTTAATTTTAAAGTCACCACCCAATCAAACAATCAATCCATTAGATACTTGTAAACATTTAACTTCATAAATTGATAACAAAAGGTTTTAAGTCTTAGGGATCGATACTTTTTATAATACTTGAACGATATGTGCGCTTGCGTGATACGCGTGTGATTACACACCGGTCAATAAACGAATAAGGTATAAATACTACATGTAAGTAAATCATTTGTCTCATTTAGACTATAAAAATGATAAAATCATAAGCATTTATAAGATCAATACTTAAAATATATGCTCAACCCGCACAAATTGTGGGTCCTGTGCTAGGTTAAATTAAAATTTGAAATAATTATGTTTTGCTTGTAAAAGCACAACGTCATTGTTCCATATGCCACATTTTCAAAAAATAATAGAGTATTTGAATTTCCGTACTCGATAATATATGATCGGGTACACTTAAATTGTACCTAATCAGTCCCAAAATATATTCTTGTACCATACTCATCTCGTCCCGGAAATTTTAGGACTGTTTCGAAAATTCCTATTGATTACGAGAAATTTGCCCACCCCTTGTTGGCCCTTTTATTCCTTCAATTTTTTAAGTTTGTTTTTGTTATGTTAGTGATGGTGTCGTGTGGAGGTGTTGGTAGTTTTTTTATGATGGTTTTGTTAATAAAGATAGTTGTTTCCAGATCTTCAAATGGTGTCACTCTATTTTTCGAATCGGATGTTGGAGTCAAGTGATTTCAACATGTAGTTTTTCATTTGATGGCTTGGGACGAGGGTTCCATGTGAGGCTATTGATAGATCAGCTTGTATGACTTTTTTTGTGGTTATTTCGTTGTTTTTATTTTATTGATTTTAGTATTAATTTTTTTTTTTTTTGTCTGATTTTAAAACCCTCATTGAACCGGAAGCCTTACGTTTTGGTTTTTGATTTACTTATGAGATTTAGTTATCTCCATTATATTGAGTCATTTCAACCAAGACAGGATTTCATTATGTGTCTTGCAACGCTATATGCTAAATTTACTCTTCGTTGTATGTATCTTTTATATGGTGGAAAATTTTCCGGTCTTTTATGATTGTAATCTTTGAATTATATTTTTGATATAATGAAATTTGCCAGTTTCGAAAAAAACCCATTTATTATTATTTTAAATTACAAAAACTGATTTTATATTATTTTTCCTTGACACAACATAGAATATACTATATCATGATTAAACCATCACTAAAGAAAACAAGATTTATCTTTTTGAAATAGAAATAAATTACATATAGAATCCCACGAATTAAATTTGAAAATAGAAATGGGGAGCAAATAAACAAACAAAAAGTGCTTTAATTTTCTTGACAAGTAAACTCCTGCCACGTACTAAATCCTAACAAGAATTGAACTAGGTCCCATTCCCACCATCACCTTCCCAAAACAAGAAACAAAATCGACCAATCACAAGCCAAGAATGAACCAAACAAGCAAGTTGGTTCTAAGACCACCATACGTTGTAATGTAGAAACGGCCGCATGCTAATATCTGCTCTGTCATCTCTTCCTTGACTTGTAGCTCCACGCTTTCCCTCTCTACACAGAAGTAATCAAATCAAAACACAACTAATAATCCTTTAATTATCTTCAATGATCACATTAATTACACTAAATTCAAAATCAGATATAATTTTCAGAAAAACCTTCCTTAATTTCCTCTCCCCTCTCCGTCTCTCGTATCGTCAAGGGATCCAATAAACTCACTTCGGGCTTGAATTTTCGCTATTCGGAGCTAAATCGGGTAGGATTTTAGGGTTTTTGAAAATACTTTTTTTGGGTCTATGGCGCAAGTGACGGGGAGGGGCAGGGTTGTTGGAGACTACTTGGTGGGTCGGAAAATCGGGTCGGGTTCGTTCTCGGTTGTATGGCACGCGAGGCACCGTGTCCACGGAACCGAAGTGGCGATAAAGGAGATCGCCATGGGACGGCTCAACAAGAAGTTACAAGAGAGTCTTATGTCAGAGATTTTTATTCTGAAGAGAATTAATCATCCACATATTATTCGATTACACGATATAATTGAGGTTAGTTTATTTATTAAATCACCTTAATTAGAGAAATTATTATGTTTTTTAATTTTCTTGTGCGACTTTTAGGTCAAAATTAGCTTTGCTTCAGTCGTGTTGACTTTTGTTTGAATTGCTTTGGAACGTGAATAAAATGTGAGCTTATAAATTCTCTAGGTTCCTGGGAAGTTACATCTTGTATTGGAGTACTGCAAAGGTGGTGATCTTTTTATGTATATTCAACGACATGGATGCGCGCACGAAGAAACTGCTAAGCATTTCATGAAGCAGCTAGGCATGTCCCGAGTTTTTTCTTTTTGTTTATACTTTATTCTGCATTTTCAATGATCAAGTCAATGTGGTGATGTTTGTAATATTTTTTGTAATTGCAGCTGCAGGCTTACAAGTTCTTCGTAATAATAATCTCATACATCGTGACTTAAAGCCCCAGGTATAGTATGTTTGAATCAGGATGTTTTGAGCATTGTAACTTTATGCACGATGATGCTATACTTTAGTTGGGCAATTGTTCAATAAGATTGTAGAAGGCTATAGAATAAGAATTGCAATAAAAGGAAGTAGTTTGGGGAGTAGTGGAGCAGTTTTTTGATAGTGTATCATTTTGGAACAGAATCTCCTTCTTTCCACAGACGATGACAATGCCATTCTGAAGATTGCGGATTTTGGGTTTGCAAGGTATGTATTTTTAATATTGTCATTTTCATCTCTCTCTATTCATTTATTTCTTTCCCTCCTATGTGCATACATCCTCACATTCATGCACGTCTCAACCCACTTATGCTTCTTACCATAGATCATTATGGATGAACGTTCATATTAGTTTAGTTGCATAATCTTCATAATTATCATTGTTGATGGTGATATGCAAATAATTAATATCATTGATACTACACAAAGATTTCTTATCTTCGGTGACTCGCTAGTTGATTTTATTGGCGCCTACTTTTTTAGTTTACATTTCCTGAGAATGAATTGGGTCCTGTTGCTTGACACCCTAATGAGTGTGTGTATAAGTATGAGTTTGAGTCGATTCCAATCAGTGCGTACGCCTTTCTTCTGGCAGATCTCTGCAACCTAGAGGACTTGCAGAAACCTTGTGTGGTTCGCCCCTTTACATGGCTCCTGAGATTATGCAACTTCAGAAATATGATGCAAAGGTGACATTTGGTATTTTATGTTAAGCATCCATAAGCTTTTTGTTGTAATTGCTTCCTTCTAACCTTGAACTGAATAGACAGGCAGATCTCTGGAGCGTTGGTGCTATTTTATTTCAGCTTGTGACTGGGAAAACCCCATTTACAGGAAATAATCAAATACAGGTATGCTTAGTTCCTCTCTCCCTTTCTCTCTCTCTTTTTTTCACATTTGAATTGATTCCATAGAGTGGTTGGAACTTTAAATTATATTATAATAGTATTGGTTGTAACCAAAGAACCAAACAAAGCCTTTTCCCAATTCCCACTAGGTGTAGTTGGCTACATGGATCTTTTGACGCCATTGTGCTCTATCTAAGATCATTGTTTCATCAATCTCCATAAAACCTAGGTCCTCTTTTTATGGTTTCTTTCCATGTCAACTTAGGTCTTCCCCTATCTCACTTGGCATGTGGCAACACAATTTGCTCTCCTTTTCTTACTCAAGTAAAATAGGTGATTTGTGGTTGTCCGTTAGTTCTGTTAGTAAAATCTCGAGTTAAAACAAGAGATATGGGGCTCGAATCACATGAGTGGGTAGGGGATTTGATCACTAGTCATGTGTTAGGACCTATATGTTAGAAAGGTAAAAATAAGAGCGCAATTTAGTCTTTTCATTTCATTTTGATATATATGTTAGATGTTTTATTGTTGGGGATGCTATGATCATTTGGTTGAAGTTAGGATGGGAATTGGAGGGAACACCCTAGGAGGTTGCCAACACCTTAATGTTGAGCAAGGGCTGGTGAATTAATCTTCACTTTCAACTATCTCTGTATTTGATTTTCAATTCAATAAAAGAGTATTTTAGAGAGATTTGTTTGGTTCCCATCAATTGGTATCAGAGCATTCGATCTTCCACTGTGGTCTTTTGATTGTTGAAGGAGGAAGAAGCCGTTTAAAAAAAAAATAGCAGAAGCAGTTGTTAAAAAAAAAATTCAAAAACCCTCACTGCTGCCACCCACCGCCACCTTCCACAGCCATCATCGTCATCATCATCGTCGGCCGAAACCACCATTGGACTCAGAAGACGCCGACGACCAGACCCAGACCATTGCTGATGCCAAATCACCCCAGAACCATCGCGCACGCAACCACGTCGCAACTCGCCGCCGCTCGTCAGTTTTTCTTGCCGTCGACGATAACCACCCAGGAGACTCCTATCACGCCGACGACTAGAACCAGACCACCCTCGAAGCCAAAAGTCGCCGTAAAACTCCAGAAACAGCCACCGACTGTCGCGGATTTCTTCACTCCGATCCGCCGTCTATGACGGGAATCTGAAGCTGCACCACCACCAACGCGATCAGAAACTCTCCCTCTTCCGGAACCGATCACCCTAGCCTCATCTCCGACCACCGGCAGGTTATTTACACTTTTACCCCTAAGGTTTCTGTTTTTGCAAATTAGTCCAGATAGTTTCTGTTTCTTTCATTTTAGTCCCTGGAGTTTTTGTTTACTGTAAAAAAAAGTGTAATACAAAAAAAAAAAAGAAAAAAAGGGAAAAAAAAAGAAGAGTGCCCAGAAAAAAATGAGGTGTATTGGGATTTCATCTGAATTGGGTTACATACGGCAAGATGGTTCTCTCCATGACTACATTGACAGGTTTGATGGTTTGGCGAGCTCAGTGTCATATATATCCGGATACCATTTGCCTGGAATCTTCATCAATGGATTACAGTATGAGTTGTAATCGAAGGTTCGAGACGGCTTAAAGCACTTGAGGGTGATTGATCTTGATGGGGTCAAAACATTAGCCTTGGAGGCGAAAGAGAAACTAGCAGAATTGGACAGATTGGCGGAATTCAGAAAACGGAGAATGATCAGTTCACGCAAGACTGAAAGATCCCGAGCCGGAAATGGATTCGCGTACTAGTCAGATGTGGGAGGATTGGATAGCGTTGTGGAAGATCCTTGGAAAAAACTTGATTCAATGTTGGAGAAGATGCGGAAGATGATAAAGGGATCAAAGACTAACTCGGGTACTCTCATTGATGCCGTTCCATCACTTCAAGAGGCGGGAACTGGTCCGACGACACCTCTTATGTAGAGCAATAGGAAACAATCTGAGAACCTTTCAAACACTCGATCGGGAAAATTCAAGCAACTTTATATGGTTGATTTTCAGTTTCGGCGCGATAAAGGTCTATGTTTCAGATGCGATGAGAGATTCCACCCGAACCACGTGTGTCATAGTGAGAAAGTTGAGCATATTGGTGACATAGGGTCGATCCTAGAGGGTGAAAGTATTGAAGCCGTAGAGCCAATGACCGTGAATGAGGATGATCCTACTTCCAATGTAATTGCATTTTCAGACCCACAAGAGCAAGTTGAGAATGAAGAAGTGAGCATTAAAGCAGAGTGTAATGAGACGAATAGTGCAAAAGTTGATGTAGTGGAATATGTACCCATTGAGGATGATGATCGTGCCCCTCAAGCGAAGAAATCGGAGGTGCTAGGTGTGCATTTTTTAGGTTTTGATGGTGGATTCGTTGTCTTCGAATCGGTTCTGCAAGGGAAAATTCTGGACTCTTATCAATTAGTTGAATCAGTTGGGTATTTGGAAGAAGCTTTTGATTTCATTTGCACAATGTCATTCAAGCCTAGGATATCCTTTGAGGCGATTGTCATATTCGCACTCTCACGTTGAGGACAATGTGTTTTCAAAGGAGGGGGAGTAATGTTAGGACCTATATGTTAGAACTTAGAACAGAAAAAATAAGAGGGCAATTTAGTCTTTTCATTTCATTTAGGGTTTGATATATATGTTAGATGTTTTATTGTTGGGGATGCTATAATCATTTGGTCGAAATTGGGATGGGAATTGAAGGGGAAACCCTAGGAGGCTGCCAACACCTTAATGTTGAGCAAGGGCTGCCTGGCTGGTGAATTAATCTTCACCTTCAACTATCTTTGTATTTGATTTTCAATTCAATAAAAGAGTACTTTAGAGAGATTTGTTTGGTTCCCATCATCATGCTGTTCTTAAAAAGAAAGAGAGTAAAATAGGTGGTTGCAATGCTGTTACTGTTGCCTTACCTGTATCTTTTCTTTCTCTTGTGTTGCACAGTTGCTCCAGAACATTGTGAAATCAACTGAATTGCATTTCCCTCCAGATGGGAAAGTTTTAAGTGCTGACTGCAAAGATTTATGCCAGAAATTGTTACGGTGTAATCCAGGTATGTAATCGTAATGGATGTATGTCTCAATTGGAGACTTATCTGATCTAATGCTCTAAGAACAAGCTGTGCTTGGAAAATGAATGTGTGGGCAAAAGAGTCTTTACATCTTTGAGCTGTGACAACTGAACTGAAGAGCAAATATATCATAGTTGGGTGCTAAATGTTCATTGTATGTTTATCAATTGTAAGTTGAATTCAATGATGTAATATGTGTTAGAATGGGACTGACAACCCCGTTTTAATTGCTGTCATTTGGAACTTCAAGTTGTATAGATAAAATTATTCAAAGGTTCACATTACTAACTCATTAAACAATAGCCTAAGTTTGGTGTGAAATGCTATAATCTGAAATGAAATCGTGTTTCCCATGTCCTCAGTTAGAACTGCTTAGTACTACTAGCGATGGCAACGGGCCGGGTATAGTGCGGCGATGTCAATACCCGTATCCGTACCCGCGCGATTAAAAATATCCCCGTCCCGTCCTCTTTGTGGGTGTAAACGGGTACGGGGTTGGGGATTCCCAATTGAAAAAAAGATTTGTCACATTCAATTAATTGCCACAACAATCTGCCGGGTACAATATATCTAATACTTTAGAAAACGATAAGAGGTTAATAAAATAATATATCACATTCAAGTCTACTTTTTTGATTAAAACAATTGGAAAAAGGAAAAAAGGTTCCAAACTTCCAACAAAGACAGACTTTAAAACTCAAAAATCTTCAACAAAAAAGAATTCAGTTGATTTTTGATATTTTTAGCAGTGGACCGACAGGTAGGTACCTTAAAAAAAACTGACGGGTAGGTGAGATAAGTGATAGTAAATTACCCTAGCAATTAATTTAATAAGAAAAAAATTTAATAATTTAAGAAATCAAATTCAAACGGGTTTATTGGATGGGTATGGGTTAGTGTCTTATACCCGTACCCGCCCCGTATACCTAACAGAGTAACAGGTATTAGAAGTAATTGCATAGTTGGGGTGCTAAACTTGCTAAAATGTTTCAGCTTGCATAATTTAATTTACCTGCCTGTGAATGAAGCTTACAAGATACAGTGACATTTGAGCCATTACTCAGAGAGAACACTTCTCATATTATTTAGATTCATAACTATTCCATGTTAAGTTTGCTTGTGATGCAACGGTTTAAGCACTGACCGATTTTCTTGACTGAATAATAACAGAATGATACAAGACAGTCACGACTATTACTTTCATCTCTGGGTGTAATCTTTGTAGCTCCATCTTAATAATCTTATAATATGTAACCCTTATTGATGATTCTTCTTGGTGTTTTCAGTGGAACGCTTAACATTTGAAGAGTTTTTTAATCATCCATTCCTTTATCAGACTCAACCAGATGAATTTTTGAGGTACACTGGGCAACCGCATCCATCTATCTTTATGATTCTGATATAAGATACTTACCGGTTTCTAAAATGACGGAAAACTAAATGCAGGAGTAGTACATTTTCAAGATCAGCTGATGATTTTCCTTTGTTTGAAAGTAAATCTGTGAGGGATGCAGCGGAAAGTTCTCAAGATGATTGTCTACCTTTCTTTCTAGATGATGATTCTAGTGGTCCTGAAGGGAGCCCTTCCTTTTCAAAAAGGAAACCCTCAGTGAAGTCTACTTATGGATTTTCTGTCGATGGAAAACATGGAAGGGAAGCAACAACCAATAATCTTAACAATTTGGATCTTAGATATGGTGGTAGTGTCAGAAATAAATTGGATAATACTAATCTTAGACATGGTGGCTATAAAATTTCAGATGAAAACCTAAATGAATATCAGAAATGCACGGACAAAATAACAGGTATCAAGAATTCCATTATGTTCTATTTTTCATTTAACTAAACATATTGTATACGTACAAAACATATTGTTGGCAAAAAAGTTTTGTTTTAATGATCTTCTTGTTATGCCTTTTCGACAGTTGGGGATTCAATCGACTTAATTGATCAAGATTATGTTCTTGTTTCTGGACCCCCTATAGACACATCATCTTCTTCAGGAGGTATTTCCAAGCCAACCCATATACCACGAAAATCAGAGAGTTCACCACTCACATCTGTTCCTAAGTACACTTCCAGTGCCCCTGTGCCAATAATTGGTGCCGTAAACAGTAACATCAGTCGCATTGGAAGCTTGGAAAGTCAGAGCTCTGCTCCTTGGAATTCTCTTGGATCTACGGATATGGGAGATGCTTTGGAGCGGCCATCAACTCACTGCATGACAAGGATAAAGTCCTTGCAGCGGTGTGCATCTGCCATCACGGAATTAGTAAATGGAAAGGTGAGTCATGGCATGTCCATTTGTGTATTCAAACCGACTGATAAACGATAGACGATATTCTATTGGGAATCTCCTTTTTTCCCCAATTGAATATGCTATTGGGAAGTTGAAAATGCAATAAAATCATTAAGTTTCTTGTGGAACATGATCAAATTTGGCCCAGTGCTAAAAATACTCAAAAGTATTTGTTCCTCATCTATTTGTTTGATTGATGTCCAAATTTTCAAATACTTAGTACTTACACAAGAGCAGCAATGACTGGTTTCATATTGGACATATTTTACTCTTCCGGAACCACTTAAATGGCATTTGTTTGACAGACCCTAGCATTTTGTATCTAAGGGTCAGACTATACACTATCGTGAGCTCACACAGGGAGTGCGATCTTATCATTATCTTGGTGTCTCTATTATATCACAAGGAAAAAAGTTCATTTTGTTGCATGACAGAAACTGTTTAATGTAAGCATAGCTAATTAGGCTTGAATGGTGACGTAAGGTAAAGGATTGATGTTGATCCTTATTGTTGGGTGAATAAACTGGTCTAATTTGTCAGATCAAGTAAACTTTTGAATTCACTCAGCATAAAATGATGGTTGCTGCTTGCGTGTGTCATACGTGATAGGCTAGATTCTCGGTTTTTTGTAAAGAGCATTGTGAATCATATGTGTTCTGTTGGAGAGCTCAATTTTTGAATTGTTGTCGCTACTTTTTTCTGAATAGATTGAGGCAGGTAAGCATCTAGAAGCATTCTCTATCCAGCTTGTAATTCTTGCAATTTGGAAGCAAGCATTGCATATTTGCCATACACAGGCTGCCTCGGCTATGGATGGAAGTCCTAGCGGAGAGAATACTAGATTGAGGAACTCCAGGAAGAAGCATAGTACACCTGATACAGAAGAATGTCCTGGTGTTAACGCTCAAGGGCTGGAGGATATGTCCTTTCAGATTGAGAGGGAATTTCTCCGGGAAGTGGAGCATGCTGAGGAACTTGCAAAGGTCATTGAACCTGGTATGGCCTTGGCTATTTATTTTAATGGTTTTGAAAGCTTCCTCATTTCTTATATATATATATTTTTTAGCATTGTTGCATGATGAATAATAGCCTGTAAGATCAAATGATTCCTATTCTTTGAGAAGTAACATTCTTTTTTTGCTTCTTTTTTAAGCCAGTGGTGGCTGATTAATCTTCTGAATAGTAAATTATATTGGGTTCTCATGAAGACTTTGAAATTAGAGGAAATCCTCTTATTATTGAATTAATGAAAACTGTACAAGTATGAGTTTTATATAGCCATTAGACTACTCTAGAAAAGGAAATTAGATCCTACCCTTAATTACATAATTCGGCGTGAGGCGGACTGCGGCGGCCGCCTCACGTGGCGTGAAGCGGCGAAAATCTGAAAATCGAAAGACGCGGCCGCCTCAAGGCGGCGACGCGGCGCCTCGAGGCGGCACCTTTCACTGTATTTTTAAACACTGGATGATTCTAGAGATATTTTCCTAATTTTAACACTCCCCTCAAGCCGGAGCATATAAATTATATGCACCAACTTGTTACAAATAAAGTCAATAAGATGACCTTGAAGAGTCTTGGTAAGGATGTCCGCTAACTGGCCTTCCGAGTTGATAAAACTAGTCACTATGCATCCAGATAAAATTCTCTCCCTAATAAAGTGACAGTCCACCATGTGTTTGGTCCTCTCATGAAACACATACTTAGATGCAATATGAAGTGCTGCCTGATTATCACAAAGTAGCTTCATTTGCCCCCACCTCTAAACTTTAATTCATGTAACAACTGCTTTAACCATACCAACTCAGATATTGCTAAGGCCATAGCTCGATCTTCTGCTTCTACATTGGATCTGCCATCTGGCGACGACATCTTGTTTCTTAATCTTCCAAGATATTAAATTACCTCTAATTAAAACACAATATCTTGTAGTAAAGCGCCTGTTTGAGGGAGAACCTGCATAGTCTGTGTCGGAATACCCAATTACTTGAGTATGTCCCTTACCTTCATATAACAATCATTGTCCTAGTGCCCTTTTGATATATCTGAGAATACGTATAACAGTATCCTAATGACTCTCACAAGGAGTTTGCAGAACTGGCTAAGCATACTTACAACAAATGAAATATCTGGTCGAGTAATTGTAAGATAGTTCAACTTCCTAACTAACCTTTTATATCGTCCAGGATCATCCAATTGGTTCTTCGACTAGTTCTTGTATTCCTCAGGATTCTCTAATGGCTCCTCCTCTTTTGGTAAGAGTTTAACATTTGGATCCATGGGCGTGTCAACAGGTCTGCAATCTAACATGCCAGTTTCCTAAAGAATGTCTAAGACATACTTTCTTTGGTAAATGACAACACCAGTATTAGACTGAGCTACTTCTATGCTAAGAAAATACTTGAGTCGTCCCAAATCCTTAGTCTGGAAATGAGTCAATGATTAAATTGGTGTGTTTTCAGCTGCTTAATACTCTCTTGATCTCTTCCAATGATGACTATATCATCCACATAAACTACCAAATAGATGCATTTTCCATTGGAATGATGATAGAAAATAGAATGATCAGCTCGCTACAAGTCATGCCAAACTCTTTAACAACAATACTGAATCTCTCAAACCAAGCACGAGGAGACTGTTTTAAACCATACAGAGAACGACGAAGCCGATATACCAAGACATACTCTCCATGAGCAATAAAACCAGGTGGTCGCTCTATATAGATTTCCTTCTGGAGATCACCATGGAGAAAGTCATTTTTGATTTCCAGCTGATAAAGCGATCAATGACGTATAGCAGCCATCAAGGTTGTTAAAGGCGAGAGGCGCATCGAGGCGATCATAGCCAGAAAAGCGAGGGGCGAGAGGCCTCACAGACACGAGGCGCACATCTATTAATAATAATTTTAAATTTGTAATAAATGCATCATTTACTTGTAAATGTGAAAAAAAAATAGATAGTAATATTTTCATATATAGTCTACTTTTTTTTATTAAATCTACTCGTCAAATTCATAATACTTAACAATATGCATAATTAAAAATTCAAATTCAAGAAATTTTTTTTAAAAAAAAGATATTTTTAAAGTATCTAGTCAAAAGAAACGCCATCATTATATTCTTAACCAAATATACGTAGATCAAGTTCAAGAAAATGAAAAACGACAAGCATTAACTTCGAGAAAAATAGAACAAGAAGCATTAATAACAAGCATTAACAAGAATAAACAATTCAATCACATTTTCGGCAACAATATCGGATATACTCAACAACCAAATCAAGAACAAAACAGAATAATCAAAATCAAGAACAATTGAACAAAACAAAACAGTCAATTTCTCAAATCAAAAGACAAAACAAAGCAAAACAGAATTACATAACAAAAACTAATCTAAATATGAAATTGGAATTCAGAAATAATAATCACTAAATCTGAATTCCAATTTCGGGAAAAAAAGAACAGAGAACAGTAATCGGCAATAATGGTAAGAAAGTTTAAGAAAGATGAATAGAAGAAAATAGAAGAACGATGAAGAAAGAAGAATAGAAGAAGTTATAGAAGAAAGATGAAGAAAGAAGAATAGAAGCTATCGAAGAGATTGAATCTTAAGATACCTACCTTGGAGTCGTCGGTGGTGGAGTATAGGGTCGGCGGTGGCAGTGGAGGTAATTTAGGGGTTCACAATTTAGGGTTTCACAGTCACAGTCGAGGTAGGCAGTAGGAAGCAGATGAGGTAATTTAAGGTTTCACAATTTCCTTAAATATAATTTTTGTCTCCATGATGCGCACGCATCTTTGCGCCTCTCGCCTCACTGCGCTTCATGTCGCATCGCCGCGCCGCGCTGGAGTCGCCTCGCCTCACATGTGTTGATGCGCACGCGCTGTCGCCTCATGCGCCCCTCGCATCGAGGCGCGCCTCACTGCGCCTCTAACAACCATGGCAGCCATAGAGAGAAACAGTCGGACAGAAGCAATCTTGGCCACAAGAGAAAGTGTTCCGTAGTCGAGACAAAATATTTGTGTATTGCCCTTAGCAACCAGATGAGCCTTAAGGCGATCAATTCACCCATCAGGACCAACCTTCACTATATAAACCCATCGACAACCAAATGTAGATTTGCCTGGGGGTAAAGCAACCAAATCTCAAGTGCCATTAAAGTGCAAGGGAGCCATTTCATCCATCATCGTCTGCTTCCACCATGGATTTGATAATGTCTCACTGATATTTTTAGGAATAGAAACATAAGACAAAGTGGAGACAAAAACATAATAGAGAGCAGATAAACGATGATAACCTAGAAAGGTATAAATGAGATGAGGATTATGAGTGGAACGAATACCTTTACTGGTGGAAATAGGATCAGGAGGTGCAGGGAGGTCCACAGTATGGGCAGGAGCTGGAGCATGTTGTGAGTCAGCGGCTACAGTGTCGATGCTTGCGGAAGACGGAGGGTGAGGACGACAGTGGTAGACCTGAAGAGGACGAGGTGGTTGCACAGTCTCGGTTGGAGGATTGCAGAATGAATCAGACAAAACCTCAGGAGGGGTGGTTAGGGTCGGTGTATGAGGAGGAAAGAAGGGAGAGGACTCAAAGAATGTGATGTCAGTGGAAAAAATATATCGGTTAGTGTCTGGAGAATAACAACGGTACTCTTTTGAAGTTGGAAATATCCTATTAATAGACATTTAGTAGACTTGGCACAAAGTTTATCTTGTCCCAGGGTTAGGTTATGGACAAAACAAACACAACCGAATATGCGAAGTGCCACAAGGTAAAGAAGTTGAGTGGGAAATAAAATAGTATGGGACTTGAATCTGCAAAACAGAGGAAGGCATGCGATTAATGAGATAACAAGCAGCGAGAGTAGCATCCCCCAGAAACGAAGGGGCATATTATTTTGAATTAACAAAGTACGAGTTGTCCTAATGATATGTCTATTTTTTACGTTCAGTGACACCGTTTTGTTGGGGTGTATAGGCACATGATGACTCGTGCAGAATACCCACGGATGACATAAAGGTAGTAAAAGGGGCAGAGAAATATTCATGAGCATTATCACTACATAGCACATAGATGGGAACGCCAAATTGAGTTTTAATCTCAGCACAAAATTTTTGAAATATAGAAAATAACTCAGAGCAATGTTTCATTAAGAATGACCAAGTGTTTTGAGAATGATCATCAATAAATGTCATAAAATATTGTAAACGCATAACAAAATTGACACGACACGGACCCCAAATATCATAATGAACTAACTCAAATGGAGACAGCCATACCATTGACACACTTGAGAAACCTAACACAGGTTTGTTTTCCAAGTTGACACGACTTACAATGAAATGAAGATAAATTAGAAAGTTCCAGAACTAGCTTTTGGAGTTTGGAGAGACTGAGGTGACCCAAATGATTGTGGTTGATATCAGTAGAGTTAGTAGAGGTGCAAGCGACCAAAGACATTGGCTTCGTATGGTGATGGAGGCTTTGTAACTCACGTCCTGTACCAATCACCCGTCCCGTACCCTGGTCCTGCACAACAACAAAATTATTAAGAAAGGTGATAGAACAGTTAAGATCGTGAGCTTACTAACGGAGACAAGATTGAAAGGACAACCCGGTACATAAATGACGAATTTTAAAAGTAGTGAAGGAACAAGAGAAGTTTGTCCTATGCCTTTAGCGACTGTTTTAGAACCATTAGCAAGTGTAATCATAAGTAGAGAATTAGAACTACTTAAGGATGAGAGGAGATGTGGATTTTCAGAGATGTGATCTGAGGCTCTAGAGTCTAAGACCCAAGGCCCCATTGGGAGAGGACTGAGTGATGCAAGCAACAGATTACCGGTGTGAGCAACGGAGGCAGACAAAGATGGTTGAGAGGTCTGATACTGGAGGAAAGCTGCATAATCTGCTTCAGATAAAGTGACATGCTGAGACGGGTGTTCTGAAGAATCAGATGAGCCGGCCCTGATGGGAATAAAAAGAGAGCTCGGAAAAATATAGGGAGACTGGTTTGAAACACAAGAAAACAGACAGCCAATAGTGGAAATCTAGGGTTCCTACTATAGCGGCGTTTGAAGCAGCCTGCCGACCTTCGCTGGAAAGAAAAGAAAATCCTAGGATCAAGTTGGCTCTGATACCATGTGAAATTAGAGGAAATCCTCTATTATTGAATTAAGGAAATTAGATCTATCTTTAATTACATGATTTCACCCATAATTACAAAATCAAATCTCAGAAATTATTGCCATGACTTTTGAGATATTTTCCTAATTCTAACAACGACGAAAATACTTGCATCATAAAAAGAAAAGAAAAGAAAAGAAAGAGGATAACTTTATTATTGGAGGTCGTCTATTATTTGTGTATTTGGGAATCCTTTAGTTATTGCTTGAGTGCTCGCCAAGAAAAGGAGTGGACTGGTTCTGGTTGAAACTTTATAGGCATGATGGAGCTGTATCCCTGTGAATAATATGCATCTTTATATCCAAAATATTATAAATTCATCAAATAATTTTATTCATCTTTCCTGGATTCCTACTAACAGGAACATCTGTATGTACCTAATGTTGTTAAAATATAAGATAAACAGGTGGCCTGTGTATTTTCAATCTCTAATGTTATATCTCCTGTCATCTCAGGAAGTAAAGAGATGCCAGATGCAATGGAGACAATATATCAAGCTGCCCTTGCATTTGGCCGACATGGGGGAGTGAGTATTCTTTTTATGTTTTCTTCCATTATCCATTCAGAAGATTTTTAGTTTTGGTGTTTATTCTGCAATGGAGATAAAAGTGTTGCATCTTGGCAGGTTGATGAGCTGATGGGTGATATGGAAACTGCAACTTTGCTGTATTCAAAAGCACTTCGATTATTAGTCTTCCTTCTGGTTGAAGCGCCGACCCTCATCCTCAACCCACCGTTTTCTCTCACAAACTCTGACCGATATAGGCTCCGTACTTACATTGATATCCTTAATAATCGACAAGGCCATTCAAGATCGCACAGAATTGCTCTTCTCAAGTGCCAGGATCTAGCATTAACTTGATGATTTTTTTTTATTTTTTTATTTTTAGCTTGTTTTGCTGATGACGTGGCCTATTTTACCCTTGTAAAATACATTTAATTTGTATAGATATTCTTTTGGACTGGTTACTTGGAATTGGCTACTTGTAAAGATGTGTTTTGAAATATTATCATCTTCTGTCTGTGATTAAAGATATTTATAAATTGTGAATTCTTTTTTCCCCAATCTTGTCAATTGCTTGTGTGATGGTAATTGAAAACGAAACTCCTTAGTCAGTTGTCACAAACAAAATTCTATTTCAATTATAAGTTGAAAAATATACAAAATGGGTTACCGTCCATATTGGCAACCAATGACACAAAGTCGTTGCTTGTGACATTTGTGTTGAGCATTGAGGATATTGAATTATTGTGGCTGGCTTCTAGAAGAAGACTTTAAAGTCTTCTCTTTGGACGAAAATTCGATCATTTTCACACACGAAACTAAAGTGGACACATCTACAGTATTCGATATTGGTACGCCTTTTGAACTTGAAATAAATTCATATTACCAATTTTAAATTTATTTATAAAATTTTAAATTCAATAACTTCCGTTTTAAATTTAATGGTCCGAATTTCACCTTTAATATTCTCGGTACTAATAATTCAGGTACTTTAGCAAAACCCAAGTAAAGAACTTGACCATTGCAGCCCATTGTTTTTTGAATCAACGGGGTCTCGCCGGTTTTTTATTAAAAAAAATTAAACAAAAAAATTAAAAATTTAAAAATAATCATAATAATTTTTAATTAATTAAAATTATTAATGATATTAATTGACTCAATCAAAAACTGTCTAATCTGACAAACTAATAATCTAATTGATTCTTTTAAATCACCTGTCAGACTTTTAAAATATTACTGCAGCCTGGTGGCCAAAGGCAGTACTAAAATTGAAATAATTTCTTTTAAACATTTTCCATGAAGTTGACTCTTGGGAAACCAATAAATAAAAAACACACCAGCCAGCCTGAAACATTATGACTCCCTTCTGTCTGTGAAACTTGATTATCAACAAGCTTTTTATCAATGTCTACAAAATTTCTCATTGTTGTCATGTTTTTATTCTTCTGTTTTCAGACTTTTGAAAGCCAAAACTTCTTGCACAGTGGCTCTTCTCTATCTGTTGAAGATAATTTAGATGTGTTAACTTCCCCAGATAAAACATTCACTTGTGGCTTCTATGGCCTTGGTGATAATGCTTATTTGTTCTCAATCTGGTTCACTCACTCTAAAGACAGAACTGTTGTTTGGACAGCTAACCGTGACAGACCAGTCAATGGCCATGGCTCCAGAGCTACTCTGCAACGACATGGCGCCATGGTCTTAGCTGATGTTGATGGCACAGTCATTTGGATGACTAACACAACCTCTACTGGTGCTGATAGAGCAGAGCTTTTGGATACTGGTAACCTTGTTCTAAAGGACATACATGGTAAAATTCAATGGCAAAGCTTTGATTTTCCTACTGATACACTCCTTCCTAATCAATTCTTTAGAAAGAGCACTAAGTTGATTTCTGGAGTAGGTAATGGAAATTACACATACGGGTATTTTAGTTTATATTTTGATAATGATAATGTATTGAGGTTGATGTATGATGGGCCTGAGATTTCAAGCGTGTATTGGCCTGATCCTGATTTTAGTGTTTTCCAAAATGGAAGATCAAATTATAACAGTAGCAGAATAGCTGTTTTAGATGACATGGGCAGTTTCTTATCAAGTGATGAATTGAAATTCAGTGCTAATGACATGGGGTTTGGGATCAGAAGAAGGTTGAAAATGGATTATGATGGAAACCTCAGGCTTTATAGTCTAAACAACATCACAGGATTATGGATGGTTTCTTGGAAAGCTCTTATGCAGCAATGTAAAGTGCATGGTGTCTGTGGTAAAAATGGGATTTGTGTTTACACACCAGAGCCTAAGTGCTCATGCCCACCTGGGTATGAGGCAGCTGAGCCGGGTAATTGGAATGAAGGTTGCAAGCCTAAGTTTAATAAAACTTCTTGCTTGTCAAGCTCACAAGAAGTGAAATTCATCAAGCTTCCACAAGTAGATTTCTATGGTTTTGACCTCAACTACAGTGAGTCTATATCAAAAGAGTCTTGTATGAAATTGTGCTTTGATGATTGTCGGTGTTCAGGATATAGCTATAGACTAACAGGTCAAGGGCGTTGTTACACAAAAAGTGTGCTTTTTAATGGCTACCAGGCTCCAAATTTTCCAGGCAACATATATCTAAAATTGCCTGCAACTGTGGAGGCATCAGAACCT